>JAWPHD010024446.1:0-19175 GCA_037043455.1 Cyrtodaria siliqua | reverse complement strand
AATTTTGTATAGTTTTTTTAGTTGAAATATATTTTAGAATTGTTGTATGATAAGTATTTTGTTTCGACCAGTAGTTTGTAAATTATTTATCTATTGTTTGAATTGTTACATCTTTTGAGAGCTACCCTCATTTTATATGAAAACATGAAATATGCTGATAAAAAACATAACATGAGTCCGTTTAAAGATATAAAAATCTTAAAATTAATAGGAATAATATAAACAAGAGGGCCAGGATGGCCCTAGATCACTCACCTGGTAACAATGTGCAATAAGTTTGTTGCGTATAGTCTGGCATGTGTTTTTTTAATTTGTCCCACTATGAATGAGATTTCATAAAAATGGGTTGGGGGTGTAGTGTGGGGATGGGGGCGGGGTGGGGTGGGGGGGGGGGGTGGGGGGGAGTATATGGATGGATATGAATCGGACAACTTCTTTAAGCTTTTATTGATATTAACATTCTAAACAAATTTGGTAAAGATCAGATAAAAAATGTAGTAGCTACAGATTTAACAAAGGAAAATACAATATAGCATTTTTCAATAAAACAAGGGCCATTACTCTTCGTTACTAACAAGATCTAGCTGGTTTTCGGACTTGTCCAAGATTTTAATGATATACAGCGATTTGCACAACTAAACATCTTACCGATGCTTCCTGCCAAGTTTCGTCGAAATCCATCAAGGTGTTTAGGAGGAGTAGCGCCAACAAGAAATTTAAAGGTAAAAATAAAAATGTCGAGGGGCCTTTACTCCGTCAAAAATCAACGAACCGGAAAAAAAACGCAATATGCACAACTGGACATCATACCAATGCTTCCTGTTTCGTCAAATCCAAATACAGGGGGATAAAATACTTAAAAAACATATATATATATTAAAAAATAATGCAACAAAAAAACTTAAAAAAAAGAAGTTAAAAAAAAAATAATAAAAAATAAAATAAAAAAACACCAAAACACCGTGTAGTTTGGTTAAGATTGTTAAAAAATGTGGCCTTATGGTGTTAGAAACATATAAAACTGCATTTTTGCTAATTCAGGGGCCATCACTCTGGTGTTACTGGTCCGATATTGCCCATTATCGAACTCGTCCGAGATCTTATGTTCATATACAATCTTTGCAAGTATGGTTAAGATTACTCAAGAAATGTAGCCTTTATCGTGTAAACAAGATGAAAAACTGCATTTTTTGCTAATTCATGGACCATAACTCCAGTGTTACTGGTCCGATCTTGCCCATTATCGAACTCCTCTGAGATCTTATGGTCAGTTTGGTTCAGTGTGGCCAAGATGAAAAACTGCATTTTTTTGCTAATTCTGGGGCATAACTGATCCGATCTGGCCCATTATCGAACTCATCCGAGATCTTATGGTCATATACAATCTGGGCAAGTTTGGTTAAGATTGCTCAAGTAATGTGGTCTCTATCGTGTAAACAAGCTAAAAGTTGACGACTGACAGACGACGGACGAAGAGTGGTCATAACAGCTTACACTTCAGGTTAGCTAAAACACACTTCAGGTAAGCTAAAAACAAAAACAAAAACAAAAACAAAAAACATAAACGCTTGACCCATTTATAGCAGCTAATAATAAAATGAAATCCTAAATGACCTCTCTTTTAACTGAATATCGTTTGAAATTGAATTTAAGTTGTTGTAATTCAGCGTAAACACTAAATATTTTGAAATTTTTCTTTTGTAAAGGATTTGTGGTGGTAGTGCTAGAAAAACATGATGTCAAAATAATTTTAGTTGGCATATTTTAGAATTACATCGAACACTGCCCTAATTCAAAGTACTTAACACATTCCTAAGTACCGAGTTGTATAAGTGTTATAATTATTTCTAAAAAAAGTTTAAACACATCGACTTGAAAGCTTCAAAACGTGTTCCTGCAAACCAGAGCCGACAATTGAAACTCATTATTTTGCAGTTCAACCGTATTTTTCAATCAAAAATGAAATACACAATGAGAATATTATTGACATATTCATAGGTGGGTACTTTGCAATTTTGATTAGCGTATTATTGGTGCAACATAACATATTCTAATATGCAAAAAACAATGCACGTGATCAACACGTGCTATATTATGTGTAATATTCTTTATATATCATATTTTTTATTTATAGAAACGAGGAATACCAAGAGTTGCTATGGAAACAAACGTTTGAATATTTGAAACCATATTTAAATGAGGCGGAAATATCGGCCATGGAAGGCGGAAATTGAAGGAAATCTTGATCAGTGTAGTTATAAACTGTTATCGGTCAGATAGTAAAGCGTTCCAAGTTTGAGCGTGTGTAGGAGGCCATGTTGTCCGCACCGGCCATGGTGTCGGCGGATACCATGGCCTAGGCGTAGGAGGCCATGGTGTCCGCAAGGCCATGGTGTCCGCAGGGGGCGTCTATCCTGATCTAGTTCCAGCATATTGGGTGGAGAAATAATGACTGAATGAGTACATTTAATTGAATTGAATCTTCTTTAACGGCTCATCAATACATTATAGATTATTTAGAGTCGCCCTAGAGAAAGTTGAAGGTGGTATTATAACTTAGTGAGTGGTGAAATAATGATTAAATAAGGAGATCTTATTGAGGTGCGGGTAAATTTAATTGAATTGAATATTGTTCAAAGCTTCATCAACACATTACAGGTTATTAAGAGCTATCCCAGAGAAAGGGGAATGTTGTATTATAACTTATTGAGTGGTGAAATATTGACTAAATAAGGAAATTGAATTGAATTGAATTGAATCTTGTTTAACTCATTAATATATTGTAGATTATTTAGAGCCGCCCCAGAGAAAGTGGAAGGTGATATTATAACTTAGTGAATGGTAAAATAATACCAATGTTTCAGTCATATCATGACTATGTCTGCTTCCAATAACAAAAAAAACAACATAATATAATTCTAGATAGTATAAAATGTAATATAGACCCAAATATATTACCCAAATAAACCGAAATAATAATTGATCGATAAGTATGATTTATTCAGTTTCAAGTTGCTGTAAGTGTACATGTGTATGCGTGTGTTTGAGGGGAGTGTGGATCCTGGGTAATACATATGATTTCGTTGCTACAGGTGTATGTATGTGTGTGAGAGGGTGGGTGGTTGGGTGGAGTTTGGAGTGTTAACCGAGATACAAACCTGTGGCCCTTATCGGTGTCATTACGTAATAGTCATTAACCGCATAATGGGATACCACGGTCAAGTGTGTGATATATGGTTATAATGGGATACCACGGTCAGGTGTGTGATATATGGTTATAATGGGATACCACGGTCAGGTGTGTGATATGTGGTTATAATGGGATACCACGGTCAGGTGTGTGATATATGGTTATTACCCCGCTGCGTCGATAATTTCTATGAAAAACAAGGTCAATATGAAGCAATCCGCCAATACGAGCTTAAGTAACGTCATTCACGTTAAGTGACGTCATTAATGCTCGCTGATCGATTTAACAAAATACTAGTCTATTCTATTCTATTCGGTTCAATCAACAGATTAGTTATTGATTAACTATTGCAGAGAAGCGCAAAGGACCGTAACACAGTCTAACAAAATACGAAATACCAATCTCTACCCAATGTACACTCGTTCCTCATTTGACTCTGTCAACGTCAAAGGAAGTAGGGCAAACGGTTAGGTCACGTGATTATTCAAAATAGTTCTGACGGTATTTATAATAGATCTGCAGACCTATATTAAATAATTTCAATTTTATTTCTATTAGTTATTTTTTTTTTTTAGTAATTTTCTGCTATCGAGCTTCGGTTTGAAATGTTAACATATGCGTTTCGATTGAGGAGACCTAAGTACGTAGTATGTTTGTAGTAAAATAGTCCCGATTAAAACTAAATTGTTGTCATACATTATTTCAAATCTTGCAACATCTAATTTGCAGATATTCTGAAAATTATATTTACACAAGAAATAAATCAGTTTCAGGCAAACATATTCCAATTTCACAGGTTTTACCAAAATCTTGTAATTTAGTAGTTAGCAGAGATATATGTGAGTGCAAGGAACGATAACTCTGCGTGGAGATTGACGAAATACATGCGTTAAGACTGGTCGATACTTCAGAAATAGAATACCTAGAATAGACAGATATTGCGAAAGTTTAAGTTTAACATTTATTCATATTGAGAAAACATCATTATGATTAGTAAGTTTCAATATGTAATGGATGACGACACGTATACTCAGATCTATGGACATTAACTATAAATAATAAGGTCGTTACAAAAGCTATAAGCAACTATGTTTTAGATTAATTTAATGTACAGTCGTTAGACCTATCCACGTTTAAGTAAGACATCCACAACATATAATAGATATAATGTTTTACCCAATCTGTCCATCAGCAATCGAAAACTAGAAATAAACAAAAGTACATACATGTATATAAAAGTACGATGTGACCCCAGCAACAGTTTGCCTTGGTGGTCCACATCTATATAACAGATAATATCAGGGAAGCATGTATACATCTAACTATTCCCCACAAATAGGCAAATTTATGACAGCATGCCAATGATTATGACTTATCGTGAAATAACTACACCGCTTTTGCTAGTCTGCACTCAAAATAAAACTGAACACTCTGAACCAAGGTAGAAAATAGATATTTTACATGACTTAGTCCATGATGAAATAGAGGTAACCTCAGAGGGTGCTTTTTTAACATATTTTATGGTAGAATTCATAAGTTACATACATTCGGATAGTTCCTGCAGGAATATGACACCTATTTCATAAACGATATCAGTGGGATATGAATACGCATGTCTTACAATTAATGCAGGGTCATGGCTTCAAAGTGCTGTAGATATATGGTGTCTGAAATACGATACACATTACCACATGCAACATTTTATGGCGACGTCATTTTAGTCCAAATACAGAACATTTCTTTAAATATCAGTATGCATTATTCTATAATTTAGTTTTATACAATACATGAATAGATATTTTAATAAAACGGGAATCATGCACCACGTTGGTTTCATCGAAAGTACATGCAGACAGGATTATTTAGAAGCAAAAAACACAAACAAATAAATTAAATAAGGCCGAAATAACGATCAAAATATTAACATAAAAGTGTGTTCTCTCAATTTAAAGGGTTTTCGAAAGATTTAGTGCTGTAAATTAATGTACGTTAGATGAAACTCACATGTGTTATGATGATTTACTGTACAGACAGCGATGTTAGATGAAACTCGCATCTGTTTTGTTGATTTACTGTACAGAAAGCGATGTTAGATGAAACTCACATGTGTTAGGTTGATTTACTGTACAGCGACGTTAGATGAAACTCACATCTGTTATGTTAATTTTACTGTCCAGACAGTGATGTTAGATGAAACTCGAATCTGTTTTAAATTTGGATGTTTAAATTTTATTGTAAAATAGAGGTTAAACATTAAAACTTAGGTTAACAAACTTTTTTAAAATAGGGATAGTGAAGAACACAAGTTTAAATTGTTTAGGTTTTGAGCTTTGTGTAGTAGGTAAGGTTACGTGATTATTGTCATGTCAGAGTAAGGTTACGTGATTATTGTCACATGTATTAGCTCATGTGATAAGCATCTATTTATATCAACCAATCGGTGAAGATCATGTGATAAGTGTCTATTTATATCAACCAATCGGTGAAGATCATGTGATAAGCGTCTATTTATATCAACCAATCGGTAAAGTTTTTGGTCTTTCTGACGGGTATATAAGGCGGTGCAAACTACGGATTAGCACTCTCACACGGTGACATACCCTATGGGAATAGAGACCTGAAAGAGTAAGGATAAAACTAGGATTATGTTTTATGAAAGGTAAGTCCATTTTAAATTTGTATTTTTTTTTAAATATTTTTAGAAGGTTCTAGATTGAATACAAAGGTGGTGGATCGTACTCATACACTTTACTAAAACAATTTATTACACACTTTTTAGACTTTTTTTGTAAGGTTGCCATTGCTTCTTTTCTTCCCTGCTCTACTAGTTCTTTTTTTTGAGCTTCACTTATTTTAGCCTTTTTTTGTTTTGTGTCCTGTTTTAAACTATAATATTTATCTAACTCATCCAAAATCAACTTGAACTCTTGATCAGATATTTGTGCATCACTCAACGCTTTTGATATTAACTGCTTTATGCTATTTAACTTAGCCTCTGCCAAAGTTTTTATTTCATGATGTTTTTGAGCTTTTACATTAAGCTTGCGTCTGATAAAATTAATACAAACACCTGTAGCTCCACATACTATTGCTGCTATTTCTAAAGGTAACAAAACTGGAACAGCAAATCCAATCCCAGCCATAATAACACCTGCAGATATCAAGGTAGTGTCAATTCCATCTGTAATATTAATACCACGTTTATATTTTTTATAAAGTGACTGACGTATATCTCGCTCTGTAATTAACTTTTTTTCAATTTCTGAAATCTTTTGTAATCTATAATTTTGTCCGTCTTCGACTGGCAACTCAGGATATATACTTGGTGCTGTTGGTTGCTTCATTTTTTATTAATAAATAAAAAATTAAATTAATTCAATTAATAATGATGCCACCGTATTTACAGCGGTAGCGTTGGCAATCTTGCATACAAAGTTAACAACAGAACCAGCACCAATTTCTAAAGATTTATCAAAGTTATCATGATTGCGTGGGATGATGTGAAGCGTTATACCATAATTTGGTTGTTCAACACCATTGACAGAAACTATTACAGTTACGTCACCAACTAATCGTTCACATGCTAAACCTATTCCCATAATCCGTCCACGGCGTGTCATTACATGCCCCACATTTGATTCTGCCCCACCATTACCAAATGAGAGTATTCTATTCAACACAAGTGGGCCCTTAGCCTCCGCAAATATTGTTATAATCCCATATTTAAGATTATTAACTCTATCTCTCAAATGATTAAACTGGTTAACAAAAGGCACAATTCGTCTATATAAATCTTGAACATTATTTATCAAAGCCTCTAAGTCTTCTGTTTTTTTAGGGCTTGGTGGTCCAAATATACTCATTTTTTTTTTTTTATAAAAATATATTTTTTAAATAATTTCTAAAACACAACTCATAGGCAAACCGTTATTAAATATCTTGTTGCCATACTCATCTCTAACTTCTATTTTCAATTCAGTAATTACACCATTCATAAGACAGTGATATTCAGGATAAAAACTTGTATATACTATATCTCCAAACTGCTTATTTACTACAGGTACAACACCTATAATAGTGCTTGGTGCACCATTGAAATAATTACTACTTGTGTTAACTTGTTTCAGATGAACATATAGCTGTTTATAAGGAGATAAATCAATTGGGTAATCTCCTAAAGTAGTACCTGTTAACCATTTTCTGTCCTTGAATCCCAGCATTTTTGAAAGACCGCTTGACATTCGTGTCTCTATTGACGTATCTATAATGGCTGTACCAATTTGCTCAATACTGTCCAGGATAATATTTTCATTTAGCTTTTTAAACTTTTTTGCTAAGTATGGAATGTTATAGAGTCCACCTGGAAAATGTTCTATTTTGTCTGGGTTTCTTGTCTTTGCGGTTTCATGAATAATATTATACCAACCGATAGTGTATGTAAAACTTTTTAATCCAACGCGCTTAGTTCCATCTTTATTATCGATATACTGTTGTAAATTAATAGAGTTGTCTATGTTTGAAATTGTATGAAACATTTTTTTTAATATACATATATAAAAACACAAATAAAAATGATTTCTAAAGAATTCAAATATAACCCAGATGCTCACTATTCAAATACTTTTAGCAAGAAAGTGATAGATATAATAAATTAAAACATAGTCATTACATCAGACGGTAAAGACTTTAAAGCATCATTTCCAAATGTCTTTGAAAAATACAAACTTTCATACGTCAAATCAGATGCTATAGTCCAACGCTGAAGAACAGATTGGATGTTATTTTGGCAGAATCAGTTAAACTTTGCTATTTGGTGTGCGACAACTTGATGTGGCATTGATTTTAACAATCATCTAAAAGCTGATGCCCTGGTTGGTTCGTTATTTCGATTTCATATCTATTACCAAGTCAGAAGAATATTATTTGAGATGAGTGTAGCAATGCCGCAAGACTCAAATTGGAATGCGTTTAATAACACATATAACTGAAACGCATACGAGAGAATATGCAAGGAGTTTAACATTGATTTATATTCAGACTGGAGACAGAAACAAAGCTATAATAATGGTCAAGGAACAATTTATAATTACTGGACAAATATTGGTTATCATCCTTTGGTAAATACTGTATACGACAACAAAACGATGAGTTTTACAGTCTATGAGAGTGATAAAACATATCATAATGATTACATTGCACAAGGATCTGAGGCAGACAACAGCTGGTCTACTTTTATACTAGATTGTTCATCTGGATTTACAAGGGCAGGAGTAGAAAGAATCAATGACAGCATAAGAACATACTGCTGGGCAATTCTTGGTTCACAATCACAAACAAGAACAGATATACTTGGAACTGGAACAGCATTTGATGCACAGAAACAATTTTTAGCAAATGTAGAGGACGCAATAAATAGCCCCATCGACTTGCCCAGTCAAATTTCAAGATATGAAAACACCTTAAAATATGCAAGAAGTAAAGTTAATTTTGTCTATGGAAGTGGATTGTACCTGTCTCCGAGTGACATGGAATTAAGATTTGGAATAATACAAGACTACAATAATGAAATTGTAATAGCAACCGATGCACAAGCATTAGGATTGAATAATGATGTAAATGTAAAACCAGTGCCACCAAAAAATATTCAACCTTTTCAAGGCACCACAACAAAGAATTTTTTACCGGAACATTCTGATAAATCAATACATAAAACTGTGGAACATAACCCACCAGAAATACAAAAAATAGCGACTGAACACGAAGATAACAAAACAACTATAATTGTTGGTACTATAGTAATAGGTCTTGCTGCATTACTTATTTACGAGATTTACTAAACCACTCTTTGGCTGCCACATACAACAACCCGGAAACAAACACAAGCAAAGCCCATAGATTGTTACCAAGCCAATTAATAACTTTACCCGTTGCAGATAAAAGCCATGATACTATTGCACCAATAACTCCTGGAAGTGCTGCAGCAGCTTTACCAGCTAGGTTGGCAAGAAGTTTACCAAGATTAAATAGTTGTTTTTTTATCCAATCTTTTACACTTGATGGATCAGGCTTTGGAGTTGGAACAGGTGCAGTCCCTCCTCCTGTTGTAGGAATAATGGCATCAACTAATACTTCAATAATCATACCAAAGGCAGTAAAAATACTAACAATAGTAATACCTTGCTCCCCAAACAAGGTTTTGATCCTCTCACCCAATGTTGTGTCTTTTTTTAACACCTTATTCATAGTTTCTTTTATTCTGTTTATTTGACTGCGTAATGCTTCTTTGTTTTCACTCGCCGCTTCAAATGTTCTAATTTTTGTTTTTCTTTTGCTATATCTTTATCAAGCTCAGTGAGCTTTGAGAGATTATTAGTAAGTTCTTTGCAATACCTTATCTAAACCTCGTATCTCTCGCATTGTTGGACCTTCTGTTTGTGTTTGAACAGCAGTTTTAGGATGAGTTTCATCTATTATATTACTCAAATGACTCTCAATTATATTTACCTCATCTACTGTATTTTGTAAATCTTCAGTTGTTGAAAAAGTTTGCAATGGTATATTTTCTCCTTCTTTTGTGAGGGTATTTTTTATTTTTGCCAAGGCTGATATTTCTGCCCTACCCCGAGCAAGTCTTTCACGCGGAACTAAATAATCATACATTTTTAAATTATTTTTTACAAAGTCAACGCCATGTTTTTCACGTAGAGTGTCCAGCTTATAAAACTTGATTGGTTCGTTTGGATTATTTCCCTTATAATAGGTAAGTGGAACATCATCCGTTCACAACTGAACTGCATATAACATTGTTCTACCAATTTTGTCCTTATCCACTCTAAAATCATCTTTATAATCAATTCCGCTGATCTCAGCATTAACTTCAGTAAAAAATTGATCTACTAACAACCTTTTTTGTGTTAGTTGTTCTTCTGTTTTATCTTCTCCTTGAAGCTGATCAATATGGTTATTTTCATTTACAATTTGTCTCTGGAATTCTGAGCTAGGTTGTGTAAATTCTGGCTCGTCACCAAGTAATTCATTCCAGGCATCTTCATCTATATCTTCGGCATCTGGATCGAACGCAGGATTTTCAAATCCTCCTTCAGCCATTGTTTATTTTATTTAATTTTAAAAAATATATTTAAAAAATAAAAACAATGTCGGCTTACGGAAACAAACTCAGCCCTCATAGAAAACTAAGAGAACCTCATGGTGCCAAGGGCATCCGCACAAGTGTAGTAATAACTAATAATCCCTCAACAATAGACCAAAACCAGCAACTGCTTGTGAGATTTCCCAATCTAAGTACTAATGATGTGATAGTTCCTCGAACTGCTCGTCTTGCCTTTGAAATAGAACTTAAAAGCAGAGACGTCAACGCTACTCTATTTCAGAATCTGGGTAGAACAATTGTGAAAAAAATGACAATAAGAATAAGTGGCAATGAAGTCATGTCAATAGATGACAGTGATATATATCATTGTTATGTAGATTTATGGAAAAGCCCTACTGAACGAGTAAACATAGCTTACCAAGGTATTGGTAAAGCAAACATGCTAAAACATAGAGTTGGTGCGGGAGATAAATCCGCAGACACCGGAGATGAAGCTATAGCAGCAGCTTATGGAAATAGATTTTGTATTCCACTGGACTTTGAAATGTTAGAAAGTCATATGCCATTTTATCAAGCGGGGCTTGGTGATAGGTTAGAATATGAATTAACGTTTAACGATTATAACAAAGTTATCAAAAACAGTGATGCTGATGCATCTTATGTAATAAAAAATATCTGCTTGGAATTTGATACGGTTAGTGATGTTGAATTAGCCAGACAAATAAGACAGCAAACCAATGGTAAGATGTCATTTATGTATGATCGTATCTTGCGACATAGAAAAATAATAGCAAACAAATCTGATACTCTTTGGAACATCAACATTAATGTACCAGCACGGAGCATGAAAGTTATTTTAATGCTGTTTGAAGACCCAGAAAGAACAAGCACAGAAACCTATTACAACCCAACAATTGAAAAGGTTGAAATGACAATAGAGGGAGTACCAAATCAGTTGTATAGTCAGGGCATTAGGGCATATCAACATTGGGATGAAATTAACAAATATTTTGCTTTAACATCAAAAAGAAACAAAGAGACAGAAATAGTAGCGAGGGACTTAAACTTTACCAGTGTTTCTCTTGAGACTTATTTGACAAAATCATATGCTTTGTGGCTTGACCTTAGAACATGTGATGACAATTTATTACACAGCAGTGGAAGAAGAATAGAAAACGGCAGTGAAGGCATAACGATATTAATAAATAAAAAAGCAGATGCAGATCAAACTTTAAATATTTATATATATATAATACAAGATGCGCAAATCAATTTCGAAGATGGAAGATTCGAAGAAGCAGGATACTAGTTTGCAACAAAAATATCCTAAATATTCACACAGTGCCATTATTTGTGGTCAGACAGGCTGCGGCAAAACAGAGTTTGTTCTTGACATACTTGAACAAGAGTATGTTTGAGTTTTTGAACATATAATTATATTGTGTCCGACCATAGAGTGGAACGAAGCTTATAAAAATAGATCCTGGATAGGAGGTGTGAAAAACCCAAAAGATAAAAAAAAAAAAATTGTCAATCCCGTGAGCAACGGTAAAGAAATGTTACAAAAACTGTTGCGTTTATTTTTCAAAAGATATGCTGGCCAGCCCACACTATACATCATTGACGATTGCTCAACCACAAAAGAATTAACAAAGAAAAAAGATATGTTGTCAGAGTTGGCATTTTGTGGTCGCCACGCCAAACAATCAGTGTGGGTTATTTCACAAAGATATAATTCTGTATTGAAAGATTTGAGAGAGCAAGCAAAATGGTTGTGTATATTTTACACTAAGGACAGAGATAGTTTTGAAAATTGTTTGAGAAAAAATGATGTTATTCCAACGCTGGAGGAGAGAACTAGGATAAGAAAAGCTTTAGCTAAGACTAAATATTCCAAGTTGATATTGAGGACTGACCAACCAACTGGTTATAGGGTTGAATAATTTTTTTCAAAAATACAAACTAGAGTGTCCCATATAAACCATAAACTCAATGCACTAACCAATATCGGTACAACATCACTACTCATGTTTTCCGGGGCTTGTAAAACATACCCTCTTGGCTCTCATATAAAATATTCTACGCCATCCTTTGTCACAGAAATTACAGGCGTTTCCTGTGCACCTTTTGCGTACGTTTGTAAAAAATCACTTTCTGAAACACATATACAACATTTTACGTCATCTCTTGTCATAACATCCAGTGCTATTTTATTTTTGTCATAATCACTAATCTCACCGTCTGTTATTTTCAAATCCATTTTTTCTTATATAATATTTTTTTATTATTACAAAATATATTTATTTCATAATATCCGCAGGTATAATACCTTTTTTAACAACTGTTGCTAATAGTAATACTAACAGCAAAGTAGCAATGTTAATAGCAATACTGACCATGAATATAGTATTGCTAATAGCATTGCTCATAGCAAATTAGTAATGTTAATAGCTATGCTTGCAGCAAATTAATAATGTTAATAGAAAAAATAGCAATGTTAATAACAATGCTATTAACAATACTAACAATTACTAGTTGCATGAATATCGCAGTTAGTTGTTTTGTATTTTATATTTATTTCAAGATAAAAAATAAGATTACTAATATAAAAATGAATGCGGAAGAACTATTACAAAATATATCGGAACAGACGGAACCAGATGAATCAAAGCAACAAGAAACAAAAAAGAAGATTATCAGCCATAGTGGCTGGCGGTGGTAGTCGTCAATATTTGGGTAAGGACATGCAACTCACAAATATAGATGGTATGTCCCCGGATGAAATTAACAAACTTTACTGCAGATATGAAGCAAGGCTTGGGGCAAGCATGACCAAGACTTTAGGCAATTCTTTTATTAACTTGTATGTGATGGGAGTATCAAAATAGTTTAATGTAACCAATCCACCAAAGCTGATAGAAGATTTGGAGGAAGACCCATTTATTAATCATGCTTTGACAAGTGCTTGTTGTGAGTTGTATTACAGGTATGGAATGTGCTTAGCACCATTTACAGCAATACTGACAACTGTTAGACATATTGATTTTAATAAAAATAAAAATATAGATAATATAAATGGAGAACCAAGAGAGTGAAGTTATACCTGTTGTTACACAACCTGTTGAACAACAAAAAGTAAAAAATCCAAAAAGAATAGAAGCTGGAAAAAAAGGAGCAGCGGCAAGAAAGGCAAAGCGTTTGCTTCAAGATGCTGCAAAGCAAGATGCTGCAAAGCAAGATGAAATAACAAAAATAACAATAGGTGAAGAAGAACCAGAAAACATCAAAATAAACGTATACAAAAATTATATTCCACCGTGTCTGGTTTTATTAGGCATTGCTGGGTTGGGTTTGTATATTTATAACAAAAAATCTGCTACGCAACCTATAGCTGTACAGCCTGTTCATGTTGCACCAAAAGACCCGTTTGATTTTTAATTATTTATTTAATTATTGGCAGCAAGTATTGACGGAAAACAAATTGTAAATATGATGTATCATGCAGGAGTGGAAACACTTTTAACTATTGGATATTCTGAGATTGGCAGAAAACTACTAAAAAGACCAGCCCCTAAAGTGGATTTTAATATGGTAGATTTTGGAATGCTGTCTGTGGATATAATGTTAGCAATGGCTACAAAGGATATGTTGATTAAGCAAGGTATTATTCCTGCAGATATTATGAAATAATTTAAAAAAATATATATATAAAAAATGGCAAGTGCAGTAGCAATGATGATAGGTGGAGCATTAACAAATGCATTAGCGTTTAGCGGTTCAAATTATTTCTTTTCAAAAATGGGAAATCATTCAGATGAGGAAAGACAAAGACATGACAAAGCAGTGGAACAATTAAACGCAGCACAAGCGGAGTGGAATAAAAAAAGAACAGAGAGATTAGATTTTATTAATAAGCAACTGCAAAAAGAGCATCATGCAGAGCAGACTTTTGATGATGTGGACCAAGCTATGAAACAGTATTATTATACAACTGGCAAACATTTGCTTTTAGAACCGGAGCCCAAGTTGAGTGATTTTTATACACCATCTCCGGATCAACAGAATAGAGAAATTACGTTTATTGTGGTGGGCATGGCTGCAACTGGATTTGTGGCGTATAAATTGATTTCATAAAAAAAATAGTTTAAAACTATAATTACTTCAGATTTGGAATAACTAAATATGTTTACTTTGAAAAGACTAAGTCATATGCATGATACCTATTTTTGTTGTTGTTTTTACATGGTTTCAATCCAAGTGGTCGCATATAATATGGTGGTTTAGCACTCTTCTCTATTTTATCTTTGAGATGACCAGTCGCCCATACTTCACCATTGTCTAATAATGTCAATACCATGGATGGACCATACTCAGTTTCTACTATTTTCGTATCTGTAATAGTGTATATTTTATTTAGTTCCAAGTCTGTCCATTTCTTTGTGCTATTTTGATTTTGCTCTTCGAGCAGTTCATCAAATTGTGCAGTTGTGATATCCATTTTCTTTATAGTTATATAAAGTTTAATCTTTAGTAGAAAAAAATGAAAAAAAATTATTACAGCCCAAAAGGATTTTGGAGAGGTTACACAGCAGTTAAAAAATTAGCAAAAGAGGCTGGTGTCAGTGAAAAAAAGGCATTAGAATTTTTAAAGAAACAAGCTGTGTGGCAAATTTATTTACCTGCGCCAAAGAAAATAGTTAGACCCAGGTTTGATGTTTCTGCTAAGAATGGAGTGCATCAAGCTGATTTGTTATTTTTACCGCATGATACTTTTGGGATTGGTCGTGGACGCAAGACATATAAATATGCGTTGACTGTTGTTGATATTGCAAGTAGATACAAAGAAGCAGAGCCACTGACTTCCAAGGATAGTAAAGAAGTTGCTAAAGCATTTGAAAATATATACAGTCGACATTTAAAATATCCAAAGTTATTACAAGTGGATTCAGGCAGAGAATTTATGGGTGCAGTATCACAGTTGATGGCAAAACACAAAGTAAATATTAGACGGGGCAGAACAGAAATACACAGAGACCAAGCTTTAGTGGAAAGATTTAACAGAACATTAGCTGAGAGATTGTTTAGTTATCAGTATGCTAAGGTAATAGATTCCCAAAAACGTAATAGAGAATGGGTAAAGAGATTACCAGAAGTTGTTAAAGCCATAAATGCGGAGACAAAAAATCCCCCTCCTGTTGAAACAAAAATATTAAAAGATGATCCTATCTGTATGAATGCAAGTGTAAGATATGTATATCAACCCGGGGAACAAGAAGGTGGAAGACGCAGAGCAACTGATCCAATGTGGAGTGTAGATATTCACAAGATTAAAAGTTATATGGTGACGCAAGGTATAAGAGTTTATTATACCAGCGCCACAAAGAGGATTTGTCAAAGAAGAATTTCTTATTGTTCCTGCTGATACCCAAATGCATAAGTTTTTATAGAAACCATGTGCATCAGTTGTAATTCCATCTTCTCGGATGTATCTTTTTGAGTAAAGTGGTGATAATGTAACTTTGTTTACTGTTATGCCATATATTTGATGCTTCATTGATCGCATCATATTCATTTTATGGGTGTATTTTTTCTTGTTAAACAATGCATCCTTGTAGTTTTCAAAATTTATATGTTTTTTGACTACATACGTTTTTACACCCTTTGCTTTTTTAATGAGTTGTTCATCAGCTCTTAGAATAGAATATAGTTTAGGTCTTTACCCAACATATTCAACTATTGGAACTCCGGCACATTCATCTTTCATTTTGCCTAATACTTTTTTGTTTGTATCATCATGCATTGGGTGATTTTGAGGATAATCACTTAGATCATACTCATCTTTCATTTCAGACATATCTTTATATGCGTCTTCTGTTTTTATATCTACAAGCAAGCTGTCAGTATCTGTGTATAATAAAGTACAGTTATCTCCATACCTTTTTTTCAAAGTATTATAATACCAATCATACATCATATATTTTGATAAATCTAATACTGACATTCCAACATAAATTGGCTTGGTTAATTTTAATTTTGTTTTGTTTACATGTATTGCCGATAATTCATCTGAAAATTTTACACGTCTGTTAAAGTTTGGTTTGGCTATTATTTTTCTTATTTTTTCATTATTAGAGCCGTCAGTTTTTACTAATTTTATGTCAGTTCGCTTTCTTAAATTTTCCATTGTTTTTCCAAATACTGAGTTATTCATAAGCTTGTAAAAATCTTTTTCAAATTGTGATTTAGCTTTTTTTCTAAGTTCTGTGTTTAAATTTATGTATGATGCCATCTAAGGTTTTTCATTAAATTCTAGCACCCTGTGGATTTTTGTTAATTCCATGCCTAATGATAAATACAACTGTAAATTTTTATAATGTAATACATATTTTGTTTTGTCCATAAGATTTGGTACTAGTTGTTCTGTCATAACGTTATTTTCTAATAAATTTGTTTGGTACTCAGATAATCATTCTTTTTTAACTTTTAATCTTTCAGGGGCAAGTGGATAATCATTGTGACTATCATGTAGTTCTTTAGGATATTTTAAATCTACTTCAAGAAAATATCCTTTATCTTTTCTTAGCTCTTGTAATGTTTTTAAGTCAACCCATTTAAATCCGGAATATGGAAGTGGCTGACTCATTGCCCACCCATAAAGATTATTTCCATCATAATACATTAAAAAGTTGTTTTCCTTGTTAGGGTTATATTCAGCTACATGTGGATTGTTTGCTTTGGCATATCGTTTTGATACCATACTAATTCCACCACGCATACCTTTTTCTATAAATAAGTGCATATTCATATCTGTAAGAAGTTCTAGTTCTATTTTTGAAAATTTAAGTAAAGCATCCCAAGATAATCCAGGTGCTGTGTAGTAATGTAAAGCATCTAGTTTATATGATTTCATGCATGTTTTTCTAAAAGTTTGAAATACATCAGCCAACAATGTTACATCAGTTTTTAAATATAAATCATGATAATCTCCAAGAGTTTTACATTTTAATTTTTCCCATCCTTCTTGGGCATGATCGTAATCTTTTTGAGTAATACCATCATCTGTAAGTTTACTGTAAAATGATTCAATCGGTGGTAATTTGGTTTCATTAAATTTATCCATGCTATCAAAATATTCATATGGATAAACACCTTTTCGTAAAAGTAAATCTGTTTGTTCTTTAAATTGGTCTTTTGTAATTTTGAAATCAGATTTGTCTGTTGCTTTAACCAATTTTTCCAAAGACGAAGCCATAAATTGGAAACTGTCTAAAAAATTTAAGCTGGCCGACACTAAATGATATGTATTTTTCAGCATTATTTGGAATACATGTTATATTACCTTTCATTTTATGTATTTTTTGCATAATCATATCCTTTGAGGTTGTGAAATATGATAGGAATTGAAGTTTTGCCATGTTTTATTTTTAGTTTTAAGTTGCAGTTTTTATGTGCTGCACCTCTGTATTCTCCAGTAAAATGGCAGTGATCTCTTACTTTACAGTTTTTACCAGATTTTCTGCCTATTTCATTATCACATATCCAACATTGTGTAGCTTTTTCATAATCTGCTTCATTTTGTTGAGTCATTATTAATGGTTTTGGGTGAGCAAATATATTATTAATATTGCTCTTCTCACATTCTATGCGATTTAAAAACACTTCAACAGCATCTTCACCTCTGTAAATAACCGAATCATTAGCTTTGTTGTCATATCTGACAACTTGGTATCCAAATCCACAAGCTTCGTGCACATTTTGAATTTCTGATTTTTTTCCAAATTGTTTTAATTGTGGTTTAATTATGCTTTCAAAATCAGCATAAGGAACATGCATTTTATTTTGGTAATTTTTAAATTTTACAGTATTTTTTACCATTTTCTGGCATTTCAATTTTGCAAGATTTTTTATTAATACCATCACAGTCTTCTTTGTGGTTTGTTAGTAAGTCTTCATTTGAAAATCCATAAAGGCAACGATCACAGAAATAAGTTTTGCATTTATGTTTGTTTTGGTCGTAAAGCAGTTTATTTAATTCTTTAATCGAGCAGTAGTGACTGTTTGTAACATTTTCATCAGATATCAAAAGTAGATTAATCCTGTTAATGTCTTTGGGTTGTTCTGATATTTTATATGGAAAAATATTTACTTTTTTACTTTTTTCTGATATGGTGTATCCGTAAACATTAATAGCAACATTGTTTAGTTTTTCTACTTTTGAAATTTGTGAAATTGGAGTGGGAAAGTCAATTTTATCTTTTTTTAGAAAATCTATGCTTGGGTATTTTGACAACCTATCGGTGTGATCTGCGGCAGGATTTAGTGCAGAATTTATAGCATGAAACAAACATTGATTATCGTTATTTTTTACGTTTATTATTGCTTTTTTGTTAGCTAATTCTACAGGCAGTGGAATATATGAAGAACCTTTTAATGGTTCATACTTTGCAATATTCAAATAAAGCTTAACACAGTGATCAACTTCTAATCCAGATGCTGTGTTTGTAAATCTTTCTAGACTTTCTTGTATAAATGCAGATGAATTGTCATAAAACTCGCTTATTTTTTCAGAGCTCAAAATGGCATTTTGTTCACTGTTTAATACTGCAGTGGTGTATTTTTTTGTAGAACCATCATCTTTAAATAAATCTATAGTAAGTCCTAATTGAAACTTTAATCCTTTAGTTTCTATCAGCTCTTTGATAATTTGTTTTGTAATAATAGATTTTTTATCACAAAATACTTTTTGAGGATCTTTGTATTTATTTACAGATATTTCGTATGCTCTAAAATATCCGCATTTTGGATTGTCAACTAGTTTTAATTTGTCTTCTTCTTTTTCTTCTTTTTGATTTTCTTGCAGCTCTTGGATTACTT
>JAWPHD010024445.1:0-19176 GCA_037043455.1 Cyrtodaria siliqua | reverse complement strand
TTAGACATACATTGCATCATTCAATTAAATATCAGATGACAAGGCCCGCTCAATACAGCTTTTGTATCAAGTAAACATATAAAGCAGGTTTATCATTAAATGTGTTTTGGTTTTATTTTTGTTCCAAAACAATAAAGAATTACCAGAAAAGTTTTGTATTTAGTACAGCTAAATTATTAACTTATGTTTTTCTTCATTGAAGTCATGGACATTGTTTTTCTATTAGCTGTAACCTAGATAATATTCTATATAGAATGCTAAACAAAGATAATCTGGCCTCTACTTATATACCTCAACTGCTCGGTCATGTAGCATGTCAGCACTAAATAAGCAAGCTTTCCATGCTTTTTCAATGACCAGTTAGTGTTGGGAAATATGTCTTTATAAGCTCTTCGGTTTTGAGATAAGAAAAGTAATTCGCTCACAGGAAGTTGAAAATATGACAACTCTGTATTTCCCATTAAAGGGAAGCAAACCATGTTACAGAACTGGGCTATACATGAACTGCTTTCTTTAAAGTAATTAAAAGCAGAAACAACTCTTGATTAACATTAAACCTGTCTATAGTGTAATAATAGATATATAACACATATACTTAAAGGGAAACACGCCGTCTTGATTCCTACCAAACTTGCAAGATTACGCTCGATTTGCTGCATAATTTAAATATGTGCAATTGAATTGGGGTTTTAAGGCGCACCAACACATGAAAAGGTTATATGGCGCCTAACAGGCATGAACATGCCAGGCTCATCTTCCATGTACATCGAGATAAAATATGGAAAATGGGCCTAGAACCTTCTCACCCTGAACTGCAGAGTTGCTGCAAATTCTATCGTAGAAACTCCATTTTCGCTGGAGCCACGTTATTGTTATTCTGCCACTGCTCTTTTGATGCGAGCGAGATAGCACCTGAAACAATGCAGGGATCATGATGAAGACCTTTAATGAACATGAACAAAAAATGATAAAATGAACATGAATTTGGGGGGATTCTACCCCTCTGCCTACCCCTCCAAAGGGATCTGCAGTGACCCTATTCTTTGCCCCGTGACCAAACGGGGACCCCCGGGAACCACACGGAGCTAAATATGTGCAAATCATAATTGACAATCAACCACTGTTTTGCACATATCTCAATGCTGAGTGCAATGCAGCATTAATTGACTGATACATATTTCTCATAATTAAATCTGTATCTGCTGTTTTAAAGTCAAACTTCCGGGGGCGTTGTTCAAGAATGTTTGACATGAAGTGTCATTAGTTATGTGTAGATATATACGGTTATATGGAATGTTAATTAACAAGTTACTGTTGACCTGAGAATATGACCTTGACCTTTAGTGGTTCGGTAGCTATTGTGAAGGTATATATATCCGTTTTATGAAGAAATGAAAATTTGTTCAGGTAATGCTGCTTTTATTATAAAAAAAGTAAATAATGATGTTTATGTGGTCATGTGATGTCATGAAGTATACTGAAAGGAAAAAGAAACGTGACAGGGCAATTTCCGCTATATATTGTATATACTGCACACTTAATTCCATATATATTCCAAGGAAATCCCGTGATGTTTTGTAAAACAAGAGGTCAATGACCTTGAAGCTCTACTGATTGATTTTGATTTCAAAAAACAAGTCTGTAGCGACTACAGACTTGTTTTTTGAAAAATTATTTTTAGCCGTAGCTGCCATCTTGAATTTCCGGCCGACCTGAAATTTTGCTAGGATCAATTAGACATCAAGAGCACATTCCTGTGAAGTTTCATGAAAATCCGTCAAGTAGTTTCAGAGGAGTAGTCGCTACAAGTTTTCATTATATAACTCTATGTAAACAAAGATGGCCGCTGGCAGCCATGTTTAACGTCGAATCAAAACGATTTTTGACAAGGACCAACATCATGTCATGCTGATCATTTTAGAAAAAGTCCCATATCAATATCACTTATAGTTTTCATGAAGAAGTCGCTACAAACTTGTTTTTTAAAAACCTATTTTTAGATCTGGCGGCCATCTTGGATTTCACATCAACATGAATTTTTGCTAGGATCAACTAGACTTCATGGGCAACATTTCTGTAAAGTTTCATGAAAATCCATTCAGTAGTTTCAGAGGAGAAGTCGCTACAAAAAAAAGTTTACGGACAGACGGATGACGGACGCCGCACCACGGCATAAGCTCTGCTGATCTCTGATCAGTAGAGCTAAAAAAAGAGTTGCAGTTAGTTAGAGAAAGGACACAACTGTGATGTTGTAGATGTTTTAATCACAGTACACATTGTAACATGAATTCATAAATGTTAGTTCTCTTTGAATAATTGAGCCAGTTCAGTACTGTATTTAACATAAAGTGTTTGCAAAATTTTGCATCCTAAGTTTGCTGACATGCTTGAGTCAAATGCGTACTCTGTCAATAATGAAACTTTGCAGGAATACTATTTGCCGTGTTACTTGTTGTCTTAGACTTTTTCCCGAAAGGAAAGATCTTACTTAGCCATTTACCAGTCGATTAACAGCAGCATATTGTACATACAATATATAGCAGAAATTCCCGTGTCAAGTTTCTTTTTCCTTTCAGTAAATATATATTTAAAGTTTCATGAAGAAATGAAAACTTATACCCCAATATTAAGATTTTGTTACACAGGACGCAATACGCCAGACAAAGTGATTCCTATATATTGCCGTCTTCTTCAAAAATCCAGGTATTAATGTCTAGACAAGATGAATACCTCAAGATTGCCGTGTGTCCCTTTAAGTTTTACCAAATGAACAAACGTAACAATACTGGCACTGAGGAATGAAAACACAACACAAGTTAGGCATTCAATGTGATAATAAGAGGAGCTACAGGAGCACCTCAATAGGAATTGTACTCCACCTCCGTATTTATGAATTACGATTTGAAAGCTTTTAAATATTAGCAAGGGTAGCCAATTTTAAACATTGGCATTGTCAAAAGATTTGATTGAGAGACACAACTTCTATACTTTTCACAAACGTATTTTAGCTTGGGCAGCCATCTTTCACATTTTGCAGGTAAAACAGACGTCAGCTACGATGTTCCCCTGAATTTTATGAAAATCACATCAGTACTTTTAAGGAAGGTACATCAGGATTGATATTTTTTCTTTAGAATTGTTCAAAACATTATTTCTGTATTAAAATGATAAACATAAACTCAGTTAGGGCGAGTAGTTGAATTGGAGTTTTATGGCGCACCAACACAAAAAGGTTATATGGCGCCAACAGGAATAAACATTCCAGGCCCACTCTTCATTTACATATAGAGCAAGTAACCACCAAATTAAATTACACTGAACATATAAAAAAAAGATCCAACGACGATATTTTCTAACTATGGTTACATTTAAGCTATTTTAAACTTGGGGGTAAAAAATTCGCAATAACGAAGGTTCACCGCATGACAGCTATTTATAAGTTGAAGATTACTTCTTGTAATTTATAATTATATATATTGCGCTGTATTATAGGAAACTGTTAATGTGCCATCAATATCTTTGAACAATTTCACGTTTAAATTGGTTATTTCGTGGCTTTTTATTTTTGTCAACAAATTTAGCCCAAAAGCTTGAAGTTTAATGCAAAGATACATGGCGTCTACCAGTGTCAAATGAATATTATTTTGGAAAAATTTCATGTCACTTTGTTAAAGGTCTAAAATCAACATATTTTGGGGTTCGAGAAGAGTAGGGAAAATATACTTTCCTATTCTAAGTAATTTTAGACATAAAGTAGAATTTCTTTAAGGACCAAGAAGACATCCTGCTAAGATTGGTGACTGTCATGATGACCACCGGGCAGGGCTCTCATATTAATACTGGTAGCGACAAACTGTTTCCTATATTTATCTTTTTACATGGTGGCCATTTTGGATTTTGCAGGAAGTTGCATTTCATTCTAGACCAATGAGACATTGCGAGGTATGTCCCAGTAGCGTTAACTGAAAACAAGAGATCTAATAAATTGTAACATAAAAAGGCTTTACAGAAGCCCAGATAGAAGATATGCAGACTACCCATAATGCCATTATTAGTATTGCATAAACTCTCATGAGCTAAACACAGCAGAAAACACACTACAAAATATAACATATGCTAGAAATTTTTACATTTCATTCTTTTGAATAAATTGCTTAATTATGAAGTTAAATAAAACTGATTAATCATAAAATCTGAATCCCAAACAATGTATCAGGTATAAAGCTAAACCTTGTCACTCTTCTTCTGATTAGTCCTCCATTCATGATTATGTGTAACTGAAATATGCTATTCCTTTTTTATGAATATGCATGCTGCCTATTGTTCGTTTGTATTTCTAACCTCCCAAGGCACATGTAATCAGCCACTTGCATAATCCTTTACTTTCTTAAAACAAAACAACCAATCACGCCCTGGTGTAGACATGTCTGTTCAAATACTGTTCCATGTCACACAACAGCATGTCATGAGTTTTCAAACTCCTGAGCAACTTGATAAATAAGGTCTTTAATTAATGAGCGTTTCTTTGACACAGATTCTGAGTTGATGACGTCATTAAGAGGTATATTATAGCCTTCACAAAGTTCCTTACACAAATGTTCCGCATTGGATATAACAAACATTCCACAATCATAACCTGAAATGGAATAAACATGCCACAATCATAACCTGAAATAAAACAAACATTCCACAATCATATCCTAAAATGGAACAAACATTCCACAATCATAACCTCGGCATGAAAACTCAGAATGATTCAGCAGAGCCTCATCATTATTTGTTACCTAAGCCTCGCTTAATACATTTGTTAGTAAAAGGCTGACATAGTATTCTCTTTTTATGTTGCCTAAGTTTATACTCATTATTATGTTGTCTATGTTTACTCACTATTATGTTGTCTATGTTTACTCCCTATTATGTTCTCTAGGTTTATACTCACTATTACGTTGTCTAGGTTTATACTCACTATTATGTTGTCTAGGTTTATACTCACTATTATGTTCTCTAGGTTTATACTCACTATTACGTTGTCTAGGTTTATACTCACTATTATGTTGTCTAGGTTTATACTCACTATTATGTTGTCTAGGTTTATACTCAGTATTACGTTGTCTACGTTTACTCACTATTATGTTGTATTTTTGTTTACTCCCTATTATGTTGTCTAGGTTTATACTATTATGTTGTCTAGGTTTATACTCACTATTATGTTCTCTAGGTTTATACTCACTATTATGTTGTCTAGGTTTATACTCACTCTTATGTTGTCTAGGTTTATACTCAGTATTACGTTGTCTACGTTTACTCACTATTATGTTGTATTTTTGTTTACTCCCTATTATGTTGTCTAGGTTTATACTATTATGTTGTCTAGGTTTATACTCACTATTATGTTGTCTAGGTTTATACTCACTATTATGTTGTCTAGGTTTATACTCACTCTTATGCTGTCTAGGTTTATACTCAGTATTACGTTGTCTACGTTTACTCACTATTATGTTGTATTTTTGTTTACTCCCTATTATGTTGTCTAGGTTTATACTATTATGTTGTCTAGGTTTACTCACTATTATGTTGTCTAGGTTTATACTCACTATTACGTTGTCTATGTTTATACTCACTATTATGTTGTCTATGTTTATACTCACTATTATGTTGTCTAGGTTTATACTCACTATTATGTTGTCTAGGTTTATACTCACTATTATGTTGTCTAGGTTTATACTCACTATTATGTTGTCTAGGTTTATACTCACTATTATGTTGTCTATGTTTATACTCAGTATTACGTTGTCTACGTTTACTCACTATTATGTTGTATTTTTGTTTACTCCCTATTATGTTGTCTAGGTTTATACTATTATGTTGTCTAGGTTTACTCACTATTATGTTGTCTAGGTTTATACTCACTATTATGTTGTCTAGGTTTATACTCACTATTATGTTGTCTATGTTTATACTCACTATTATGTTGTCTAGGTTTATACTCAGTATTACGTTGTCTAGGTTTATACTCACTATTATGTTGTCTAGGTTTATACTCACTCTTATGCTGTCTAGGTTTATACTCAGTATTACGTTGTCTAGGTTTACTCACTATTATGTTGTATTTTTGTTTACTCCCTATTATGTTGTCTAGGTTTATACTATTATGTTGTCTAGGTTTACTCACTATTATGTTGTCTAGGTTTATACTCACTATTATGTTGTCTAGGTTTATACTCACTATTATGTTGTCTATGTTTATACTCAGTATTACGTTGTCTACGTTTACTCACTATTATGTTGTATTTTTGTTTACTCCCTATTATGTTGTCTAGGTTTATACTATTATGTTGTCTAGGTTTACTCACTATTATGTTGTCTAGGTTTATACTCACTATTATGTTGTCTAGGTTTATACTCACTATTATGTTGTCTATGTTTATACTCACTATTATGTTGTCTAGGTTTATACTCAGTATTACGTTGTCTAGGTTTATACTCACTATTATGTTGTCTAGGTTTATACTCACTCTTATGCTGTCTAGGTTTATACTCAGTATTACGTTGTCTAGGTTTACTCACTATTATGTTGTATTTTTGTTTACTCCCTATTATGTTGTCTAGGTTTATACTATTATGTTGTCTAGGTTTATACTCACTATTATGTTGTCTAGGTTTATACTCACTATTATGTTGTCTAGGTTTACTCACTATTATGTTGTCTAGGTTTATACTCACTATTATGTTGTCTATGTTTATACTCACTATTATGTTGTCTATGTTTATACTCACTATTATGTTGTCTAGGTTTATACTCACTATTATGTTGTCTAGGTTTATACTCACTATTATGTTGTCTAGGTTTATACTCAGTATTACGTTGTCTAGGTTTATACTCACTATTATGTTGTCTAGGTTTATACTCACTCTTATGCTGTCTAGGTTTATACTCAGTATTACGTTGTCTAGGTTTACTCACTATTATGTTGTATTTTTGTTTACTCCCTATTATGTTGTCTAGGTTTATACTATTATGTTGTCTAGGTTTATACTCACTATTATGTTGTCTAGGTTTATACTCACTATTATGTTGTCTAGGTTTACTCACTATTATGTTGTCTAGGTTTATACTCACTATTATGTTGTCTATGTTTATACTCACTATTATGTTGTCTATGTTTATACTCACTATTATGTTGTCTAGGTTTATACTCACTATTATGTTGTCTATGTTTATACTCACTATTATGTTGTCTAGGTTTATACTCAGTATTACGTTGTCTAGGTTTATACTCACTATTATGTTGTCTAGGTTTATACTCACTCTTATGCTGTCTAGGTTTATACTCAGTATTACGTTGTCTAGGTTTACTCACTATTATGTTGTATTTTTGTTTACTCCCTATTATGTTGTCTAGGTTTATACTATTATGTTGTCTAGGTTTATACTCACTATTATGTTGTCTAGGTTTATACTCACTATTATGTTGTCTAGGTTTACTCACTATTATGTTGTCTAGGTTTATACTCACTATTATGTTGTCTATGTTTATACTCACTCTTATGTTGTCTATGTTTATACTCACTATTATGTTGTCTAGGTTTATACTCACTATTATGTTGTCTAGGTTTATACTCACTATTATGTTGTCTAGGTTTATACTCACTATTATGTTGTCTAGGTTTATACTCACTATTATGTTGTCTAGGTTTATACTCACTATTATGTTGTCTAGGTTTATACTCACTATTATGTTGTCTATGTTTATACTCAGTATTACGTTGTCTACGTTTACTCACTATTATGTTGTATTTTTGTTTACTCCCTATTATGTTGTCTAGGTTTATACTATTATGTTGTCTAGGTTTACTCACTATTATGTTGTCTAGGTTTATACTCACTATTATGTTGTCTAGGTTTATACTCACTATTATGTTGTCTAGGTTTATACTCACTATTATGTTGTCTAGGTTTATACTCACTCTTATGCTGTCTAGGTTTATACTCAGTATTACGTTGTCTACGTTTACTCACTATTATGTTGTATTTTTGTTTACTCCCTATTATGTTGTCTAGGTTTATACTATTATGTTGTCTAGGTTTACTCACTACTATGTTGTCTAGGTTTATACTCACTATTATGTTGTCTAGGTTTATACTCACTATTATGTTGTCTAGGTTTATACTCACTATTATGTTGTCTAGGTTTATACTCACTATTATGTTGTCTATGTTTATACTCAGTATTACGTTGTCTACGTTTACTCACTATTATGTTGTATTTTTGTTTACTCCCTATTATGTTGTCTAGGTTTATACTATTATGTTGTCTAGGTTTATACTCACTATTATGTTGTCTAGGTTTATACTCACTCTTATGCTGTCTAGGTTTATACTCAGTATTACGTTGTCTAGGTTTACTCACTATTATGTTGTATTTTTGTTTACTCCCTATTATGTTGTCTAGGTTTATACTATTATGTTGTCTAGGTTTATACTCACTATTATGTTGTCTAGGTTTATACTCACTATTATGTTGTCTAGGTTTACTCACTATTATGTTGTCTAGGTTTATACTCACTATTATGTTGTCTATGTTTATACTCACTATTATGTTGTCTATGTTTATACTCACTATTATGTTGTCTAGGTTTATACTCACTATTATGTTGTCTATGTTTATACTCACTATTATGTTGTCTAGGTTTATACTCAGTATTACGTTGTCTAGGTTTATACTCACTATTATGTTGTCTAGGTTTATACGCACTCTTATGCTGTCTAGGTTTATACTCAGTATTACGTTGTCTAGGTTTACTCACTATTATGTTGTATTTTTGTTTACTCCCTATTATGTTGTCTAGGTTTATACTATTATGTTGTCTAGGTTTATACTCACTATTATGTTGTCTAGGTTTATACTCACTATTATGTTGTCTAGGTTTACTCACTATTATGTTGTCTAGGTTTATACTCACTATTATGTTGTCTATGTTTATACTCACTCTTATGTTGTCTATGTTTATACTCACTATTATGTTGTCTAGGTTTATACTCACTATTATGTTGTCTAGGTTTATACTCACTATTATGTTGTCTAGGTTTATACTCACTATTATGTTGTCTAGGTTTATACTCACTATTATGTTGTCTAGGTTTATACTCACTATTATGTTGTCTAGGTTTATACTCACTATTATGTTGTCTATGTTTATACTCAGTATTACGTTGTCTACGTTTACTCACTATTATGTTGTATTTTTGTTTACTCCCTATTATGTTGTCTAGGTTTATACTATTATGTTGTCTAGGTTTACTCACTATTATGTTGTCTAGGTTTATACTCACTATTATGTTGTCTAGGTTTATACTCACTATTATGTTGTCTAGGTTTATACTCACTATTATGTTGTCTAGGTTTATACTCACTCTTATGCTGTCTAGGTTTATACTCAGTATTACGTTGTCTACGTTTACTCACTATTATGTTGTATTTTTGTTTACTCCCTATTATGTTGTCTAGGTTTATACTATTATGTTGTCTAGGTTTACTCACTATTATGTTGTCTAGGTTTATACTCACTATTATGTTGTCTAGGTTTATACTCACTATTATGTTGTCTATGTTTATACTCAGTATTACGTTGTCTACGTTTACTCACTATTATGTTGTATTTTTGTTTACTCCCTATTATGTTGTCTAGGTTTATACTATAATGTTGTCTAGGTTTATACTCACTCTTATGCTGTCTAGGTTTATACTCAGTATTACGTTGTCTAGGTTTACTCACTATTATGTTGTATTTTTGTTTACTCCCTATTATGTTGTCTAGGTTTATACTATTATGTTGTCTAGGTTTATACTCACTATTATGTTGTCTAGGTTTATACTCACTATTATGTTGTCTAGGTTTATACTCACTCTTATGCTGTCTAGGTTTATACTCAGTATTACGTTGTCTACGTTTACTCACTATTATGTTGTATTATTGTTTACTCCCTATTATGTTGTCTAGGTTTATACTATTATGTTGTCTAGGTTTACTCACTATTATGTTGTCTAGGTTTATACTCACTATTATGTTGTCTAGGTTTATACTCACTATTATGTTGTCTAGGTTTATACTCACTATTATGTTGTCTATGTTTATACTCAGTATTACGTTGTCTACGTTTACTCACTATTATGTTGTATTTTTGTTTACTCCCTATTATGTTGTCTAGGTTTATACTATTATGTTGTCTAGGTTTACTCACTATTATGTTGTCTAGGTTTATACTCACTATTATGTTGTCTAGGTTTATACTCACTCTTATGCTGTCTAGGTTTATACTCACTATTATGTTGTCTAGGTTTATACTATTATGTTGTCTAGGTTTATACTCACTATTATGTTGTCTAGGTTTATACTCACTATTATGTTGTCTAGGTTTATACTCACTATTATGTTGTCTAGGTTTATACTCACTATTATGTTGTCTAGGTTTATACTCACTATTATGTTGTCTAGGTTTATACTCACTATTATGTTGTCTACGTTTATACTCACTCTTATGCTGTCTAGGTTTATACTCAGTATTACGTTGTCTACGTTTACTCACTATTATGTTGTATTTTTGTTTACTCCCTATTATGTTGTCTAGGTTTATACTATTATGTTGTCTAGGTTTACTCACTATTATGTTGTCTAGGTTTATACTCACTATTATGTTGTCTAGGTTTATACTCACTATTATGTTGTCTATGTTTATACTCAGTATTACGTTGTCTACGTTTACTCACTATTATGTTGTATTTTTGTTTACTCCCTATTATGTTGTCTAGGTTTATACTATTATGTTGTCTAGGTTTACTCACTATTATGTTGTCTAGGTTTATACTCACTATTACGTTGTCTATGTTTATACTCACTATTATGTTGTCTAGGTTTATACTCACTATTATGTTGTCTATGTTTATACTCACTCTAATGTTGTCTTGGTTTATACTCACTATTATGTTGTCTATGTTTATACTCACTATTATGTTGTCTGGGTTTATACTCACTATTATGTTGTCTAGGTTTATACTCACTATTAGGTTGTCTAGGTTTATACTCACTATTATGTTGTTTAGATTTACTCACTATTACATTGTCTATGTTTATACTCACTATTATGTTGTCTAGGTTTATACTCACTATTATGTTGTCTATGTTTATACTCACTATTATGTTGTCTAGGTTTATACTCACTATTATGCTGTCTATGTTTATACTCACTCTTATGTTGTCTAGGTTTATACTCACTATTATGTTGTCTAGGTTTATACTCACTATTATGTTGTCTGGGTTTATACTCACTATTACATTGTCTATGTTTATACTCACTATTATGTTGTCTAGGTTTATACTCACTATTATGTTGTCTAGGTTTATACTCACTATTATGTTGTCTATGTTTATACTCACTATTATGTTGTCTATGGTTATACTCACTATTATGTTGTCTATGTTTATACTCACTATTATGTTGTCTATGTTTATACTCACTATTATGTTGTCTAGGTTTATACTCACTATTATGTTGTCAATGTTTATACTCACTATTATGTTGTCTATGTTTATACTCACTATTATGTTGTCTATGTTTATACTCACTATTATGTTGTCTAGGTTTATACTCACTATTATGTTGTCTATGTTTATACTCACTATTATGTTGTCTATGTTTATACTCACTATTATGTTGTCTATGTTTATACTCACTCTTATGTTGTCTATGTTTATACTCACTATTATGTTGTCTATGTTTATACTCACTCTTATGTTGTCTATGTTTATACTCACTATTATGTTGTCTATGTTTATACTCACTATTATGTTGTCTATGTTTATACTCACTCTTATGTTGTCTATGTTTATACTCACTATTATGTTGTCTATGTTTATACTCACTCTTATGTTGTCTATGTTTATACTCACTATTATGTTGTCTATGTTTATACTCACTATTATGTTGTCTAGGTTTATACTCACTATTATGTTGTCTATGTTTATACTCACTATTATGTTGTCTATGTTTATACTCACTCTTATGTTGTCTATGTTTATACTCACTATTATGTTGTCTATGTTTATACTCACTATTATGTTGTCTCTGTTTACACTCACTATTACGTTGTCTATGTTTATACTCACTATTATGTTGTCTAGGTTTATACTCACTATTATGTTGTCTTGGACTATCCACTTCTAGCACTTTCATTCTCCCTCTAGGTGCTGAAAATTACATATTATAAAATTAAACTAGAGTATATTATAGATACAGCCAAACTATTCCAACAAAAAAATATACAACATTTAAATGATATAACAACAGGTATTATTTACATAATATTTATTGCTGAAAATTTGGAAAGTATTACACAGAGCTGCACACAATGTCAGTTTAAATCGCTACCACAAAGTGGGTCTGTCAATGGTTTATAATACCTTCTAGTGGACCTGCCTTGATATATAATACCTCTGCCTGGGCCTGTCTTGATTTATAATACCTCCTAGTGGGTTTGTCTGGATTTATAATACCTCCTAGTTGGCCCGTCTTGATTTATAATACCTCCCCGTGGGCCTGTCTTGATTTATAATACCTCTTAGTGGGCCTGTCTTGATTTATAATACCTCTTAGTGGGCATGTCTTGATTTATAATACCTCCTAGTGGGCTTGTCTTGATTTATAACACCTCCCCGTGGGCCTGTCTTGATTTATAATACCTCCTAGTGGGTCTGTCTTGATTTATAATACCTCCTAGTGAGTTTGTCTTGATTTATAATACCTCCTAGTGGGTTTGTCTTGATTTATAATACCTCCTAGTGGACTTGTCTTGATTTATAATACCTCCCCTTGGGCCTGTCTTGATTTAAAATACCTCATAGTTTGCCTGTCTTGATTTATAATACCTCTTAGTGGGCCTCTCTGATTTATAATACCTCCTAGTGGGTTTGTCTTGATTTATAATACCTCCTAGTGGACTTGTCTTGATTTATAATACCTCCCCTTGGGCCTGTCTTGATTTAAAATACCTCATAGTTTGCCTGTCTTGATTTATAATACCTCTTAGTGGGCCTCTCTGATTTATAATACCTCCTAGTGGGCCCGTCTTGGTTTATAATAACTCCTAGTGGGCCTTTCTTGATTTACAATATCCCTAGTGGGTGACTTGATTTATAATACCTCCCCGTGGGCCTGTCTTGATTTATAATACCTCATAGTTTGCCTGTCTTGATTTATAATAGTGGGTTTGTCTTGATTTATAATACCTCCTAGAGGGTCTGTCATGATTTATAATACCTCCTAGTGGGCCCTTCTTGGTTTATAATACACCCTAGTGGGTTTGTCTCGATTTATAATACCTCCTAGTGGACCTGTCTTGATTTACCCCCCAGTGAGCATGTCTTGATTTATAATACCTCCCAGTGGGCCCGTCTTGGTTTATAATATCTCCTAGTGGGTTTGTCTTGATTTATAATACCTCCTAGAGGACCCGTTTTGGTTTATAATACATCCTAGTGGACCTTCCTTGATTTATAATACCTCCTAGTAGGCATGTCTTGATTGATAATACCTCCTAGTGGGCCTGTCTTGAGTTATAATACCTCCTAATGGACCGGTCTTGATATACAATACATCCTAGTGGACCTGTCTTGATTTACCCCCCCCCCCCCCCTAGTAAACCTGTCTTGATATATAATACATCCTAGTAGACCTGTCTTGATAAATAATACATCCTAGTGGTTCTGTCTTGAAATATAATACATCCTAGTAGACCTGTCTTGATATATAATACATCCTAGTAGACCTGTCTTGAAATATAATACATCATAGTAGACCTGTCTTGAAATATAATACATCCTAGTAGACCTGTCTTGATATATAATACATCCTAGTAGACCTGTCTTGATATATAATACATCCTAGTGGTTCTGTCTTGATATATAATACATCCTAGTAGACCTGTCTTGATATATAATACATCCTAGTAGACCTGTCTTGATATATAATACATCCTAGTAGACCAGTCTCGATATATAATACAACCTAGTGGTTCTGTCTTGATATATAATACATCCTAGTAGACCAGTCTCGATATATAATACAACCTAGTAGACCTGTCTCAATATATAATACATCCTAGTAAACTTGTCCTGATATATAATACATCCTAGTAGACAAGTCTTGATATATAATATATCCTAGTAGACCTGTCTTGATATATAATGCATCCTAGTGGTTCTGTCTTGATATATAATACATCCTAGTAGACCTGTCTTGATATATAATACATCCTAGTAGACCAGTCTCGATATATAATACATCCTAGTAGACCAGTCTTGATATATAATATATCCTAGTAGACCTGTCTCGATATATAATACATCCTAGTAGACCTGTCTCGATATATAATACATCCTAGTAAACCTGTCTCGAAATATAATACATCCTAGTAGACCTGTCTTGATATATAATACATCCTAGTAGACCTGTCTCGATATATAATACATCCTAGTAGACCTGTCTCGAAATATAATACATCCTAGTAGACCTGTCTTGATATATAATACATCCTAGTAAACCTGTCTTGATATATAATACATCCTAGTAGACCTGTCTTGATATATAATACATCCTAGTGGTTCTGTCTTGATATATAATACATCCTAGTGGTTCTGTCTTGATATATAATACATCCTAGTGATTCTGTCTTGATATATAATACATCCTAGTGATTCTGTCTTGATATATAATACAACCTAGTAGACCTGTCTTGATATATAATACAACCTAGTGGTTCTGTCTCTATCTTGATATATAATACATCCTAGTAGACCAGTCTTGATATATAATACATCCTAGTAGACCTGTCTTGATATATAATACATCCTAGTGGTTCTGTCTTGATATATAATACATCCTAGTAGTGGTATTATAAAATCTCTTAGTCTGCCTGTCTTCAGTTTGACTCAAAAAAAGTAAAAGGGATCCATACAGAATAAACCCATGAATACATACAAATGTATAATTAAGTATGAAGTGTGACCATTTGTGACCACGAGGTTAAGTGCCAAAGTAATGTTGAGTTTGTGAGAGATTACCTTGTACATAAGGCTGTAACTTATACGCCAACATTTTGGCAATGTCTTTGTTGCTACCCTCCATGGAGTCATAGTGACGGAATTCCTGCTTGTTTCTCATATATACCAACAAACTCCTGCAGTGAAACAAAAACAGGCTTAGATTTTGTAAACTAACTCTGCTTTTGATTCTAAATATATATCAAGAAGGTTATTAAATCCTGAAATAGATTGTTTCGATTATGTTAATGTTAATAATCCAAATGCCAGAGATGTAGTGATTGAAATAATTGTTGAATGTAACTTAATAGACTGTTGGCGCGATCAAAATTTGGAAAATAGAGAATTTACTTGGTTTAGAAAAAATTCTAAAAAAAGAGCTAGGCTAGATTATTTTCTTACATCAGATAATATTTATACGTATATTGATGAAACAAAAATCCTGCCAGGCTATAAAACTGATCACTCAATGATCCTTCTAAAACTTCATTTTATTAACTTTAATAAAGGTAACTCATATTGGAAAATGAACAACTCCCTGTTAAAAGATGCAGAATATGTTGAAGAGATAAAAACACTGATAAAAGCAAAAAAAAACTAAATACGCAAAAGAGGAGCAGTTAGTTGATATGGACGTCAACTTAAATTATGCAGCAGATTTACAATTTAATATAGATGACCAACTTTTTTTTGATGTTTTGTTAATGGAAATTAGGCGGGAAACCATAGCATACTCTTCCTATAAAAAAAGACTTCAAAATAATAGAGAACATACTGTTCTAAAGGAAATTCAAAATTTAGAAAAAGAAATATTATTAGAACATGACTTAATTGAAAATAAACGGAATGAACTATATGAAATTAGGGAGAAACAAGAGGCCCAAGAGGGCCTGTGGACGCTCTACTGGCTAACACGGCTCTTATAACATCAATGAAGCGATTGACTGCCATTTACGTTTTTTTGAAAGTTTCGGGCAAAAAAACAGCTTTTTAACTAAATCAAGGGCCATAACTAAAGAATCTGGTAAAGTTTGGTAAAGATCAGATGAAAAATGAAGGCCCCACCGTATTAACGAGGCAAAATATAGCATTTTTAACTAAATCAAGAGCCGTAACTCCTCTGTTACTGGTCCGACTGGTCCAACATAGAGCTAAAAAAAAATAAAAAAATAAATAAATAAATAAATAAACAAAAAAAACAAAAAAACGAGAGGCCCAAGAGGGCCTGTGGACGCTCAAGATAAAGTTTATGTATAAGGGGCCATAAGTATTTCAAAAATCATTCAACCAGAACATGGCAATGACAGGTGCCAATAGGCTTAGTATTGAACATTCTTGCCAAGATTCGCTGAAATTTGGCAAAGAGTTCAGAAGAGACTAATCTGGACAAAGTTTGTGTATTAAAACTTTTAAAGGGCTAAAATTCCGCCAAAATCATTCAACCCAAATATGGCGATGATATGCACAACTAGGCTTGATACTGATTATCTTGTCAAGTTTCGTCTATATCCAGCCAGGGGTTCAGGAGAACTAGCCCGGGAAAAAAATGTGGTAGCAAAATCCTTTAAAGGGCCATAACTCTGCCAAATATCTGTAAAACAGAAAGTGACGATGACATGCCCAACTAGGCTTGGTGCTGATCATCCCTGCAAAGTTTCATTGAAATCTGGCGATGGGTTCAGGAGAATTAGATCAGACAAAGTTTGTGTATTAAAATCTTTAAAGGGCCATAATTCTGCCAAAAAAATCATTCAGCCGGAATATGGCAATGATTTGCAAAACTAGACATGGAAATGATCGTTTAAATCCAGCCAGGGGTTCAGGAGAACTAGTCAGAACAAAGATTGCGTATTAAAACCTTAAACTCCGCCAAAATCATTCAACTGGAACATGGAGACTATGTACAACTACGCTTGGTACTGATCATACCTGCAAAGTTTCAATGAAATCCGGCCAAATGAAGGCCCTTTCGTCTTAATGAGGCCAAGATATAGCATATTTCAGAAAATCAAGGGCCATGACTCCGATGTAAATGGTCCAAACTGGATGGTTTTCGAATTTGTCCAAGCTTTCATTGATATTAACAATCTGGTAAAGTTTCTTAAAGATCGCATGGAAAATGAAGGCCCTATCAACTTAACGAGGCAAAATATAGCATTTTTAACTAAATCAAGGGCCACAACTGATCTGTTACTGGTCCGATCTGGCTGGTTTTCGAAATTGTCTGAGCTGTCATTGATATAAACAATCAGTTAAATTTTGTAAATATCATATGAAAGATGACGGCCCTATCGAATTAACGAGGCGAAATATAGCATTTTTAACTCAATCAAGGGCCATAACTCCGCTGTTACTGGTCCGATCTGGCTGGTCTTCAAAATTTCTCGACCTTTCATCTATATAAACAATCTGGTAAAGTTTGGTAAATATCGAATGAAAGATAAAGGCCCTATCGTCTTAACGAGTCATAGCATTTTTAACTAAATCAAGGGTCATAACTATGCTGTTAATGGTCCGATCTAGCTGGTTTTCAAACATGTCCGAGCTTTCATTTATATAAACAATCTGGTAAAGTTTGGTAATGATTGGATCAAAGTCGAAGGCCCTATCGTCTTAATGAGGCAAAATATAGCATTTTTAACTAAATCAAGGGCAATAACTCCGCTAATGGTCTGATCTAGCTGGTTTTCGAACTTGTCCAAGCTTTTATTAATATTAACAATCTATGCAAGTTTGGTAAAGATCAAATAATAAATGAATGTTCTAGAGTGTTCACAAGGCAGAAAACAGCGTTTTTCAGAAAATAACAAGGGCCGTAACTCTGGTGTTACTGACCCAATTTAGCTGATTTTCGAACTTGTCCAAGCTATCATTGGTATTAGCAATCTGTGCAAGTTTTGTAACGATCAAATAATAAATGAAGGTGTTAGAGCATTCATAAGGCAGAAAACAGAAATTTTCAGAAAAAACAAGGGCCATAACTACGGCGTTACTGATCTGATTAGGCTGGTTTTCGAACTTGTCCGAGCATTCATTGATATTAACAATCTGTGCAAGTTTGGTAAAGATCAAATAATAAATGAAGGTGCTCGAGTGTTCACAAGGCTTAATATGGCATTTTTCAGCAAAACAAGGGCCATAACTCCGGTGAAATTTATCCAATCCGACTGGTTTTCGAACTTGTCCGAGCTTTCATTGATATAAAGACACTGGCAAAGTTTCGTAAAGATTCGATTAATAATGAAGGCCCTAGAGTGTTCACAAGGCAAAAGTTAACAGACGGACAGACTACGGACGACGGACGGACGGACGACGGACAACTCACCATCCCATAAGCTCTGCTGGCCTTCAGCCAGTAGAGCTAAAAAAAAAAAAAAAAATATATAAAAAAAAAAATTAAAAAAAAAAAAATTAAAAAAAAAAAAAAAATAATAATAATAATAATAATATAAAACAAGAGGTCAATGACCTTGAAGCTCTACTGATTGATTTTGATTTCAGGAAGTAGTCGCTACAGACTTGTTTTTTGAAAATCTATTTTTAACCGTGGCGGCCATCTTGAATTTCCGGCCGACCTGAAATTTTGCTAAGATCAATAAGACATTAAGAGCAACATTCCTGTGAAGTTTCATGAAAATCCGTCAGGTAGTTTCAAAGAAGTAGTCGCTACAAGTTTTCATTATATAACTCTATGTAAACAAAGCAGCCATGTTTAAAGGGACACACGGCAATCTTGATTTTTTAAAAACTCGCGGCGTCCCGTTAGTTTTTCTCTTAACTTGCATTTGTTCAATCATTAATATTAATTATTAGAATAGTTTAAGGCAAATTGTTTTTACATATTACTAACTTTTTATAATATTGCACCAATAATATATTTAAAAACTTGGTAAAATAGTGAAGAAAATTGAATATCTCAATTTTTATTTAATTATATGCAAGCAGTTTTAAAGTCAAAATGAAGCAGGATAAGTAAATCGAGGAGGAAATTTTAATATCTGAATAAAACTCCAGATTGCCATGTGTCCCTTTAAGGTCAAATCAAAACGATTTTCGACAAGGACCAACATCATGTCATAC
>JAWPHD010024444.1:0-19180 GCA_037043455.1 Cyrtodaria siliqua | reverse complement strand
GAGAATGCGCCTTTCATTCAAATCGATTTATTTTCGTCATTCAAGAAGCGAGAATAAAAACAAAATCATATAGATACATCTCTCCTCTGTATATATGTAGAATTTCAATAAACGGAGACAAGTACTAATTAAGTAACTGGACCGTCCGACCCAAAGACGGCAACATTCATATTCATTTAGAAAGACGACCGCTACAGAAACAATTAAATAATTTCTTTATGTAAGCACATATATTTAAAATGTATGTGTCCATGTATTTTACACTAAATTTTTGATCTATACATGCTTTGGGTTTATGTCAGAATGCCCAATTTATTTTAACAAACAATGTTGCAACGGTATATCGGAAAATGAAATCATGATGGCGGCAACATACGTTGCAGAGTTAATTTTCGAAATCAGAAAAAGCGATAAACTAATATAAGTTTAAAAGGCAGAAAGAAGTAAATTCTTTTAACTGTTCGTTTAAAACTGAGGGGGCGACTCGAGTTTTAAAGAAAAGCAAGATTGGCGTGTGTCCCTTTAACCAAGTATATAAAGGACTGGCGAGTAACAGACATGCTACTGTCAGTAACAAACATGATTTTGTGTAGACTCGAAGACATAAACATGTGGACATGACATTGTGTCAATGGAGCACTTACCAGATTAGTGGTGTTGTGAAACACTGTACGCGTGAATCCAAAACGTGCGGGTCTGTTATATACAGTTATATATATATATTTATATATATTATTCTTTTATATTTATTTTTATGGTCCCAGAACGCAGTCATACTCACTACTTTATTGAAAGTAAATACTGAGTATACATGTGCAGTTACGATCTGTAGTATTTGAAAACAGACATATTAATCATTTCCCTGAAAATATATAACGATGATAAATACTATATTCATAGAATTATTTTTTCCTGAAAAAAATACATGTTTCTTTTCAGCAGTTGAAATCAACTATATTCTGCGAATATTGCTACTTTGAAAAAAGTTTAATACGTCTGTTTTCATCAAATAGCATGAATGGATGATAGGAATATGTCTTACACACTGTTGAATCCTGTAATTTAACAACAAGTGGTTTGGTTCGCAGGCGACAGTATCGGTGAACAAAACCACTTGTTTTACTGGATTCAACATTGTGCAAGAAAATATTAATATATTATACTATTAATATTATAACAGGTGTGTTGTAACATATGCTTATCCTTGGATAGTGGATGTCAGCAGGGAACTTGACCTTTGACCTAAAATCAAAAGGCATTATTCTCTCACTAAATGCACTCAAACCATGAATTTTGATGAGATTTGCTTCTGGGGAAATGGACAGTGCAGACAAGGTTTTTCATAATCATTATTGGGTCACGGCGCCCTTGACCTTCAGTATTTGATATGCACATACTGATGCTTCGTACAAAGTTTCGTCAAAATCCAACAAGTAGCGCAATCAAGATTTGTGACGGACGAACGGAAAGGCCAAATATAATCTGTCTCACCTACCACTTTGTGGTGGAAGACATACTTATAAAGACAATATTTTAGTTCATATGTAAACTTTATTAAGCAAATAATTGAGCGAACATAAACTTCAGCATTGACTCTGGCCATTGGCGTACATGGAGTCTTCTTCCACATGACGTGCAGCCTGAAAGAAAAAAGTAAATATAAGTCGAGCAGAGTTCAATTTGAATCAGGTGTTGCGAGGTGGAGCTAGGGCATGTTTAGGGGAATGGGACAGTTTTAAATTTAATTATTGTTTAACGCCTCATCAACACGTTGTTTAGGTTATTTCGAGTCGCCCCAAAGAAAGGAGGAAAGATAGGCATCCAGGAACCCTGCCCTACGCTTACTACCGATTAGATACATATGGTTCTTTAACGTGCTTGTAGGACAGACTCCGATACTCAGGACAACCCGGTTTACGTTCCCGAGGCTAGCAGGACACATCGAAGTAACCCAGTGTTGCCAGTAAGACTTGAATCCATGTTCACTGGATTCAAAGCCCGTCCCATGACCAAAACTGAGTAAATGGCACATCAAATAAAGGGTCAATACGTATTATATTGTGTATCATACGAGTATATGATTGATCTGACATGATTACGGAACAATGTTAATGTATTTTTCACCCAACAGTACAGCAAGAATCTATTACAAGGAAAGTAAAGAGAGTGCAATGCTCTAAAAGTCAGTCTTTACTAGAAGGGGAATAAACAAAACTCTTGCCAAAAAATCTAAAATAGTTAAATTTTACACGTTTTGTTCATAGGATAGTTTACTTTAACGACTTAGTAAGGTCATTTTTCATGGGGAGAAAACATTAATATACAATTATTTATTTTCTCTCTCAAAACCTGGTGATGCCGCTAGTTTTAGAAATAAAACACGATTAAATAGGGCAGTTGAGAAGACACTTTTGTAGATGTTTGGTCTGTTCTGATGTGAAAATGTGTAAAACAGACACAAGATTGGAAATTTACTCTGTGTCCCTTTAATAAATTGGGGACCCATCACATAGAACATAATCAAATTGTAATTTGTTGATATTAAAGGGACACACGGCAATCTTGAAGTATTTATCAAGCATTGACATTAGCATCTCCATTTGTTAACCTGGTAACATTTTATATTTAAACCTGCTTGCATTAAAAATTAAATAAAAGTGTCAGTTTTCATTTTGTCTTCGTTATTCTATCAAATACTTAGCTATATTATAGGTGCACTATTATCAACATTAAGTAATGTGTAAAACAATTTCTTCTGAACTATTCTAATAAGTAATATTAATAATTGCACAAATGCAAATTATGCAGTAAACTTGACCGAACTCCAGAAGTTTTAAACAAATAAAGACTGCCTGGTGTCCCTTTAACACAACTTGTTTTCGCATGTATCCAGTACATGTAGTTTACACGAGCTCATATGACAATCACGCTGCATTATAACTGAAAACATTTTTTACCTTAACTTTGAATAGCACCGTGCAAGCATAACACGTGTGGTAATGCAAGCTCCATTTAAAGAACTACACAAGTGCAAACAAGTTTTGAAAAGGCTCCCACCTCCATATGATCCAGTGGCATTTAATAAGGCTTGACATTCTGAAGTCGTCGGTATCAATTCACTTAGAGCTGCTCAAGGGCACGATTCACATTTGAGGCCTCTCTGAAAAACAACACCAATCCAATGGCAATGATCAAACAGACATAGTTTATCCTTTGTTATACATAATGTAACATATTTAAAAAAGAAAAGAAAGAAAGAAGAACTAAACTGAACAAAGCATGAATACTACTTCTGCTCAATTAACACGGTTAATGTAATAAAAACATCTCGCATCATTCATTATTAATGTAAAATATAATGTAGCCCGAATTGGAGATCCATTAAAAACACTGTTCCACTTTCACAGCATATTTCCAGCCCATGGAATAGTCATTTCTTTTGAGACACACTGGATGCAAGTGTAATAGCTCCACCTCCTTAAAAGCTTTTAAGTGACGTATACTTTCTCGAAATTTGGCCTTTTTTTCGCAACAGTAAGTATCTAGTAAATTTACTTCATTGTCTCAAAACTCTGCTTTACATAAATATGAATCTGACCGAGATTTCAATCATATGCCAATGGCAGTTTACATTGTTTCAATGGTAGTTGTATCGGGTTATGTATTCACGAATGTGCGCGAAAATGGAATAACGTAACGATATAGAGACAACGCTAACAATTTACATTCATGCATCTGAGGGGTGGGGGTGGAGGGGTTTTCTAGTTTCCTTACCCCTCCTTGTTTTCGGTATGCAAGCTCCATCTACACCTCTCTCCCCCCCCCCCACACACACACATGGTTGGGTGGGGGCGGGGGTTTCGGGGGATCATTGATAGCATTCCTACTAGTAATTGTTTTATTCCACGACACGTTCTACAGTTTACAGTACATTCAGTTACTGGAAAGATCGGAGAACACGAAAAACACTTACAGTGATTATGAACTTTCTATTATACAGCATATACCACTTTTAAGCACTATATTTGGCCAAAGTCTAAATATGTACGATCTAAAAGTGGTGTGTATACTGTTTATTAGCAAACACATTTTAATGACAAAACAAATACCTTGACAAATGGACCTCTAGCAGCAGACCGTAATCCGAAATCCAATTTGCACCAACATGATTATGTCGCGTGTCAAGTTATGTCACGGTGACCTGTCATTAACACTGCACCGTGTTGACACATAATGGGACTCCATAGGTACCCGTTGTGCTCGCCGCAGTAGCGCGCCCAATTTCGGGTGTAAAAAAATGGCGTCTGTTTTAATTGAAAATTCGTAAAATAGTCCGTAAAATACAAAGAAATAGTCCATGTTCGCGGAGTTAAAATGCGAACAGAACTGATATGTTATAGGTCCGTGGCGTTCCTACTGTACGGTTCCGAATAGGCAATATGCTGAGCACATCTATATCAGCCCCCAGCGGCCTTTTTTCCATTGACCGTTCCAAGGCGGTAGCCCTATTGTCACTCCTTTTATGTTTGTGATGTCATATCTTGCCTTTTATTCATTTTTGTAGTCGTTTCTTTGTGTGGTTGTGGTTGAATGTTGTCCTGCTGCATTTCCTGTTCAACTTCGTTGTATCTAATTATTTGACGGAGCCTTTAATAATAGCCTTTGTTCTCTGTGTAATATACTGAGCATCGACAGCCCTTTATTTTCTATTATAGTTAGTAATATCTACACTAAATATAGATATAAAAATCGAACAGGAAAAGTAGCATTCAAGGACGACAGTCAACCATAAACACACACAGAAACAAAGAACAGCTTTAAAGATGAATAAAAGGCAAATTAAGACATCACAAATACAAAAGGGTAGACAATAGGGCTACCGCCTTGGAACGGTCAGTGGCAAAAAAGGCCGCTGAGGGTTTAAACCAGGTTCTAGGGTGCTCCAGACCTCACACTTACCCCACTTCATCCCAATAAAACGGGACAGTGTAAATAAAGAAATCCTCGCCATGAACTATTCTCTAAGGCAGCATTAACAGGCAATATAAGTAAAACACAAAGATGCTCGTGTATATAAAAATACAAAAAATAATAGCCTAAGAAAGCAACAAAGGTAGTCAATGACTTGGCAGAAGCCAGAGCAACAAGAGAACAAACCATTGAGGGAACGACAAGACAAGATTGCAGACAAACATCAAAACGTCACCGTCCTTTTGGGCTTTAGGTAGACGTCATCCTAGGGTCCACATCCTGTCCGGTCATCGCAAAATTAAAGAGAAACGCATAGTGGCGAATTGTAAATGAGTCCACCACCAAGCATGCAGTGCTATGCAAAATGATAGGGTCATAACCTATTTTAATAAACCTTTTAACAAGTTTAACGAAGATAAAATGAAAGTGATCATGATCAAGGATCTTGCGAAATTTGTAAATCACGTCAACATAGAAGTCAGGTTGTGATAGTCCTTGTCACAGAAGAGTTAAATTACTTTTTTATTTGGAAAGAAGATCAGGGTTACGACAATAAAATGTTGCAAAAGTTTTACAAAGTTTATGGTAACGGTTGCCCTTGATGGAGTAACATTTTAGTTTTACGAAGATTACGAATATTAAAGTCTTCTACTCGAGACACATTGAGCCCATAAGAAGTTGCTCGGGGAACATCCCTATATAAATGGGGATAATTAACAATATCAAAATTAAATCATCTCTCTTGTCACATATTTTGCTACCTATTTCACCATTTTCAATGGCGAGATATAAATAGAGAAAAGAAGCGTTTTTGCTCATCAAAGCTAATACGACTGAAAATGGAAAGAATAAAAACAAAATGTATTGCAATCGATTTTTTTCTTCAGTTTTGACATCGTTAATTATACACCTAGATGGAGATGTTTCCGATTAACACATTACAACAATATGTATGTTCTTCAACTAAGTAGGAATAAAGTTCGAACAAGACATTAACCTCCACAGAACACAGACAACCAATAAAAGCATTAAAACAAACAAAAAATGCAATGTTAATAAACAAGTTATGTGACGTCACAATCACAAACAGGTTGGCAATAGGGCTACCGCATTGGGGTGTTAGGGTGCACCAAACCTCACTCTTAAAGCTGTACAGTCCCTTTTTTAACTGGTAATAACTCATGAATATGAATGAGTCACGTGTGAAATAGTTTCAAATCGACGAACACCCCAAAGTCGGTATATAAGGAGAAATCGATACGTAAAATTTCACATTTTTATTTAGCCTCCGTACAGGTAACATCGATAAATATACGGCTCCAGAATATATGTGATAAAAAAAAGAGTTGCCCGGAACGGGATTTGAACCACAGCCTTGCACTTGTAAGATTTGAAAGATGTACGCTGAACCACTAGACCACTGCTTTTTATTGGTATTTTGTTGCATTTTTAACACTAAATAGGCATTACGTAATAACAAGAGCGCGCACACAATATCATCAAGCGCTATATAACAAGTCGAGATATGGTTGATTTGAGGCGAAGTAGTAGTTTCATATTGATAAGATACAGTATTATACCAGGCAATGTTAATTTACACGTGCGACAATATGGACTGCATATTTATTGATCCATCATTAGTTGCGTTCAAATATGTTAAGTTATTTTGCCTCATAATATATGGTAGTTAGTATACTATTTTCTCAAGTAGCGTTGTGGTTCAGTGGATAGAGCATAGGACTTGAAATCAGAAGGTCGTGTGTTCGAGCCCCGAAAGAAGCTAACTTTGTTTTTGGTAAAAATTACTGTTACCTAATGTAATGGGTTAGGCACAACGATCTAAAACGGTAACCCTTATACATGTACAGTAGTAAACCAGTTGCGCACGGTAAATTGGGTTCTACATATTCGCAATAAAGACAATCAATCTAGGTATATTTATGCTAAATGGCAGTCAACATGTGTATGTTTTGGTGATACGACTAATTATCAGACTTTACGGCACCTGGAACAATTGAAATTTAATATATTTGCTTTAAGAGTAGATACAGGAAATATATCATTCACATCAATCTCTCATCCAAATTGTAGCCGCATTCGAAACAAACAGCAAACACAAGTGTACTTAGTACATACCGCAAACATAAATTGGTTGAAACAGGGGTACAGCCTTGGAACGGTTAGTACTGCGGGTACAGCCTTGGAACGGTCAGTAGCAGGGGTACAACCTTGGAACGGTCAGTAGCAGTGGTATAACCTTGGAACGGTCAGTAGCAGTGGTATAACCTTGGAACGGTCAGTAGCAGGGGTACAGCCTTGGAACGGACAGTAACAAAAAGGACGCTGTGGTTTAGACCAGGTGTTTGGGTACCCCTAACCTCACACTTAGCATATTCCCAGTTAAACATAACGGTGTAAATAATGGAGCAACGTCAAACAGTTGGACTATTTATCAGACACATTTGTCATAACCAATACCTTAAGAGGCAAACTAATGTGTATATATTAAACAGTAAATGTAGTCAATACCGTTAACTGTAAGTTTAATTTGTAAATCATAAAAACCTAACACGTTCTGTCAAAATAACACTTCACATCATAAACGCCGCACATTTAAGGAGTGGTTGACTTGACATGACCTGCAATGTGTCGCCTGGCGCGTATATATGTCATTGATGTTAAGTGTGTTTTGTTTCCGTATAATGTCTGAAATATGAGCAGTAAATGTCAAAACCCATGGATTTCGTATTATTTGACATGATGCAAGCCTTGCATATTTACCTTTATAATTAGATAACTGAACTGTCCGTTATGGTGATTCTCGTCGTGCGATGACTTGCAACTGCACATGCATATTTACTCAACATTAATGTAATGGCTGTCAGTACCAGACTAAACGTTTATATTCAGTGGTATAAACATGTTTATACATTTAATTTAACTTGATATCCGTATATTAGAACAACAAAACAACTCTATCAAGCAACTCATGTATTCTGTACTCTGCATTGTATTGAGTCCACTTGACTTAATTATTAAAACATGAGTCCATTTAGATGAATGTACAGTTATATTTAAATTATTATTGAGTCAGGTAATGTCAAAGTAGACACACAATTTGAATATGAAAGGGAGATTCGCAGAACACAGTCAACCAAGACAAGTATTAAAAAAAAGAAACAATGACACAAAGACAAAATAGACGCATAATGAATATTGAGTATGTCATTCAGATGCCAGTATTATTAATCGCACAATAATGTCGTCTCCCTGGCTAGCAGATGACAAACTTAAGATCGCAACACCAAAAATAACTGGGTAGCGCCTATTGCACTGAGAAATGAACGAGATGCTGCTGAAACACTTTTCACCCCCTCACGCCTAGCACTAACTTGAGCAAAAAATAAATGTTTTTATATACTTTGGAGGCAAGCCAAGTTTCAATTCTGTTTTGTTTCAGTCTGGAATTGAACAACTCTGTAAAATACACCAAACTACATAATACGTGTTTTATAAAACATCGAATCACGCTTTTTTTATTTTTAATAGCAAAAACATTTATAACTTTAAACATGTTAAAAGTAATAATGCATACCAATACACTAACTATTTGAACATACATCTCGTTTAAAACCACTAATCACTCAAGTGAAATATGGCGTTATGTCCATTTTTATTACACTGAATTATAAGCTATTAAAACAGTTACTGGTTTGATTTCATACACTATGCACACATCGCATAACAAATCATGACTAAACGACACAGAATGACAGTCTTTTTTTATTTTCACAAGAAATACATATGTGCAAGTTATAGGATAGATTCGTCTTCATTTAGAAAAAAACGAACAATGGCGTATACTATATAGAAGTGTAAGACATAGATCATTTACGTGTATTTAAGGTAGATCAAAAATAAAAGATATAAACGTCGAAAAGGAAATACACCATTAAAGGTCATCTGTCAGCTAAAACCACGTAAAGACACAAACAGTAAATAAAGATGAAAACAGGCAAGGTATGGCATTACAAACATAAAACATTGGCAGCAGGGCAACCGCCTTGGAACGGTTAGTGGCAAAAACCAAAAATATACATTAAACACAAACAACAATTACAAGGAAAATAGAAGCTATGTATACTATATGTTTGACAATATGAGTACTACTTTGGAAAGGTCAGTTGCACCGTCTTCGTGCTTTGAAGTTGACCCATAATTCAGAATCATTATGATTACTCCTGTGTTTTGTCCAGCAATTGTTTTCATTGAAAGTCTCCACCATAACTATATCAAAGGCAATCTATACGCGCAGTGACTAACAGATCGCATCTCCCTATGTCACATGTCGCTATGCTACATGTTGTTACATGCCGCTATGCTACATGTACCCATCCAATGGGATCATGCACAGTACTTATTATTATCTAACTCTCTATATAAATGGTTATAGTCATTTCTGATTGTGTCTTGACGTCACAGCGGTGAAACATTTCGACTGTTGCCCTCCTGACAATGAACTGTTTCATGCGCGATCTGAATGCGCAAAGACATAGGCAATCTGAATCCGCGAAGAATTAACAGAATTAACATCAGATGAATAAATGATTTCCGTATAATCTAACCCAGCAGTTAACTAATCTATGTATTACATTTTAAATAAATTAATGAATATTGTAAGCGAAACTTTTTAGCTTTATTCGGCGGATGACGTCGACGTCATGTTCGTTTTTGTTCGGAGTTAGTAATTAATATTTACAGGCCCGTAGCCAGCCCTAAGATTTAACCGAGGCAAATCCCTTTATTTGGAGGTCTGGCGGCATAAATATTGCGCCCTAACTCCCACCGCTTCGTTTCCTACGTGCGATTTTCTGTGTGTAAGAGCATTTTGTTTTAGGAACAGTTTCACAGGTCGTCCCCGATACCTTGGGACAACAGTTTTGACTGTTCCCAAAGCACCCATGAAATAACTGAATACTGTTGTCTCGCATTTCACATAGAGTAAGAAATCAAATTAAATGTTAAGCTTCAATTTGTTACTCGGAAACTAATGTAAGATTGGGCAGCTTCATACATGACGTAGCTGCAAAAGTTATTGATACAAGGATATAAGTAGCCATACACTCTACTGAAATGGCACCGTAGGTCCAAACTGTACTACGAAACAGGTTAAATATTCAATAAATACACAACATAAAGAGTGATACAGAAGGTATTTATCGGCGTTTAATAACCGTCTGAATGCCTGTACTTTGAATGGTAAGATTATAATTTAGCATGGTCTCTGAACTTTCCGTTGTATTTGCACAAGTGTATATCATTAAATTGAATGTCAGAATAACTGGTGTACAATAACTACCAAATATTGGAATTTGGAGTATGGCAGACAGATGCTCTGGGCATGCTACAAAACCAGTAGAATATGGTCGCATCTCCTTGGTTAATTTAAACACCTCAATGAGCTACACCCATCTCGATTTTTCAACAACCAACTCAATGTGACCATACTCTATCTATTACATAATTGACGTGGTTGTGATGTGTATTGCATATCGTTATATATTTGCATAAAACGTGATATCTAAGGTAATTATGATTTTTAATATGTTAACCACATTTGATGTATGTTATATGACATACTAGTTTAAAGGATCAACACGTACAGTGTATATTACGTATTTTAGAATATGACAAACATTTGAATACAATTTAAAGATTTCTATTTGAAGTAACTAATATAGTCTAAACATTGGCCGTTACATTAATTCATTATTATTAATTTGATTTATTTTGATAAGGTCCGATATTTGGTTCGATACAAAAAGAAAAATATTAGAAATGATTTTAATAGATGGTTGAAAGTGGAGACTAGATCCGATGTATTGGTAGTTTAGAGATTTTTCCTGGAGAACAAGCGTTAATATCAATGATTGATTGTTCACCACACAACACGCATCTTTAAACACGTTTTATTATTCTTGTCGATTTTCAGTTTTCTGAAACAAATGTTTCTAAAATACCGTCAAACAGTAGGTGTTAAAAAACTTGAAGTAGAAGTTTGTTAACAATTATAAAGTAAACGGGAGTTAAAGATTAAACAATGTTCTACTTCAGCGATTACGTATATTCAAAATTATGTTTTATAGAGGGGTACATATGTTTGATATAATTGAGTTTGCAATGTATTTTAGCCAGTGTCAACTATATAGCATGTTAAAATGCAGTTTTTGTATACCTGCTGTATTTCTGTAAACTAATGTTGTTACATTGTTTTTTGTGAATTTTATATTTAAACACGTGTTAACTCTATTACTGTAACTAGTTTTAATATTGTGTGAAAGAAATTCAAGTTTGCATCACACTCAAATACATGCCAGCTTAACGCATGTCTGGTATTCATGATCACCATGAGCTGCATTTATATAAGAGGAAGAACACAAACGATTGATGAAACGTTAACAATTATCAATAGTGTTGCATCACTACTCAACTCTACTTCGTCCGGCTTAAGAAAGTTACAAATTTATATTAACATATGGTCACTTTCAGTCGTGAATACATAAGTCCAAACCTGAAACTTAAGAACTTGTTGCCAACCTATTGTATTTCAGAGTAGGGTTGGGGTCACGTAGAGAATTTTTTTGTAGATCACTGTTACACATACAATTGCCTGGGAAAGTGGTGTTATTCAACATTTTGGTGGATGACGATTCCCGCCAAATATATCGTTTTAGTAGTAAACATTTTACAAATAGAGAAGCAGGGATTTCAATAGTTATCTATGGTTTCTCCTTTTTTTCTAAAAACAATAAAAACTGTTTGTATCAAAGTTGTGTATAGTAAAGCTAAAATGTTAACTAGTTTTATCACGGTATTATATTTATAAGGACTTATAACGCCCCGTAGTATAAATTCCGAATTTCTCGGAAGTGTGTGAACTGAAATACAAGTGTGTACAACAAATATGGAAGCTTTATGAGTACCTAGATAAATAATATAACATTACTATTCAAAGAAAAGAAAAATGGAATCGGGCCTCAATTTATAATAAGCAAAGTTTGCATTCTTTGCAAACAGATATCTAGTAGCTCATAGGTAAACGGGATATCTTGCTGAACTTGGACATTTTCATGACACCTGTTTTTTATTTTTAATTTATGCATTTATGCATTAGACACTCTATACATCAAGTAAATTTTAGATAAAAATAAGTTTTAGATAATTTATTCTGATTTTATGAGTTATTTAATGCACTTTACTACAACTCATTTAAGTATATGAATATACTAGTGCAGAACATATTGTCGTTTTTTACAAAAAGCAAAGACAATACTTCAATCACAATTTTTAATAATACTTATGTCGTTAATTAAGTTAAGGAGAGGATCACTTTTTAGCATTTAGCATACGTTATAATCTTAGAATTGTATAGCAAGTATGTATTATACGTGATCATTGAAATAACAGACGTTTTCGTGGTCAAAATAAAGAAGCATAAAAGCATATAACGTTAAAGGCAAATGTAATGAAACGGTGGAAGTGTCCCTGAACGCAGTTTTATAAATGTCTACCATCTAGTCGTTGGAGGAGAATTTACATTTGGTGTAGGATTCGGCGATGGACTTGACGGCTGTGTCTCGATGGGTTTCGAGGAAGATTTGGCGTGGGTCTTGGAGATTTTAGAGGTGGACTTGGTGGAGGATACGGAGGTGGTTTGGGACGATTATGTCAATGTAGGCGTTGGTGTTCATATTTGGAGTATGATAACGGTCGCTGTCCATTCTGTAAGTACTGAAAGAAGTTGTGGTACTGCTGCCAACGAGGTAAGTAGTATTCGACTACTCGTTGACAATACAGTCAGTCCAGTAACAGCCGTTAGTAAACACTTAGTGGGCAACACAATGTTAGCAATCTTAAGTGTGATTGGCAAACATATTTTATATTCACGACTGGGACTTCCAACACAGCATTTAATGATCCAGTTAGGGCTATTTTCACCACATATGTTCTACAGGCGTAATAGTTGTCTATGCAAGATAATTTTCTTCTCATCAGATCAATATATATAATTTAGCATATGTTTTATCATCAAGCATTTTAACACATGTTCATTACATGGTCCTGACTTAATTCCATTAAGCGATAGGAAAGCTTATATTACCAGGATTTTATAACGGATATTTCTACAATAAAACACGTTTAAAACATTTTTTTACAATACGCAAACTCATAAGCCTAAATTAAGGTTTTATTTCATACACCAGCCAAGCCCGTTTTCGCTTCTTGAAGAAAGGAGTGAATGGGGTATGAAAGTTAATACTCGGATCACGTAATGACAATAAACATGAACTGATTTAATTCGCTTAAATTTGGTATTGCAGAATACTTTTACCAGGAAACCTCCAGGGCCCGGTTTTATGAAACAACTTACGACAATTTTGATCGTAAGTTAATTTCTTAAATTCTTTACTTTGATTTACAAATCGCAAATGAACGCAATTCCATTTCATTTTCTTATACATTTGATATTTCTGCACATAATGCACACATAATTGTTTACATTGAATGCTTAGGTGCAAAATGTTAACAGTTTAAAATTAGAGATTTATCGCAAGCAGTTTGATAAAACGGGGCCCTGAAACAAATACTTGATTGTTGTCTAAATTATCGTAGTGTTAATGTGTTTATATTAAACTATTTCAGCATGTCAAATAATAGTACAAGTAACGTCCGTGCTGGAAGGCCAGCATAAAAAGGGTAGCTCTATAATTCGAATGGATGTGTATTCATGTAATGTGCCTAAGGTGTGTTATTCAGTGTTGCAGCACTATGCAGTTGATCATTGAGCTTATTGCTACACGTAGACGCTACTAATCATTCAAATGACAACTGTTATCGCAATGTAAATGAGACATATGTTATCGCAATGTAAATGAGACATATGTTAATATGAAGAAATAAAAAGCAATGTATAACCGTAACAAATTATGTAGTTCATATGTATTCATGCGAAGACACTATCAACAGTATAACTCTGGAATCAAACACTAATTTGCGCATGTACATGATATATTATTTTGTTGTTATCCGCGGTTTTAGAACGATTCAAATCTGAGGTGATGATATAATCGTTGAATTGAATGTGATTCATCCTTTACCGTACATACAAGCTACGTGTATAAACTGACGGATAATAACTGCCCGAATATCGTGAGGGGTAACTTAGTTTTCGGTAATCACTCCATTTCGGCAAAACTTGTTTTTTGTTCAGCAGACTCGGAGGTCAACTAGTATTTAGTTGTTGCTCTTCAACAAGACGGAGTTGCAGTTCTTGGTCTCCGAATGCTGTAGGCAGTTAGTTTATAATGATCTCCATAAAATATATTTGATATGCATATATTCCTAGTACTTTCTTAGTATAAATTGATCAAGTCGATCTGCACAATTCGGCCGAGAAACAGGGTGCCTGAGATAAAACCTTATCTCAGCAGTTACGTTCCGATCTGATCAGGTGCACTTTTTTTGATGACGTCAGCACCTCTTTTGATGACGTCGGGGTATATTTGATGACGTCTGGGTAGTTTTGAACAGGAAAAAATGTGGAAAAAAATGGGAAAAAGGTAAATTAAAGGATTTTAAACAATCAACATGATAAATAGAATATCATGTTAGTGCCTAATCGTATTCAGTTTATCAGGTTCGGCACGAAAAAAATGAAGCCCTCGTCACAGCCTCGGACATTTTATTCTTAGCCTCACCTGATAAACAAGATAAGATCAGGCACTAACATGATATTCTCCATATGACGGTATAAGTTTGAGCATCTGTTTGTATGGTAAATGTAATAAAAGCAATATGATAAACGGAATGTATGACAAAATGGAACCTATCTTTAACTTCAGGTCTACATACTGTGTCCATATCGTCCTGTCTCGTAAATATTCAAATAAGACATCTCAGTTAACATGATGAAATTCAAACGTTCAATGAACTATTAATACGTATGAAGTAGTATTTAGTTCAAGTCTCCCCGTGCTAAGTAGTTTTTCTTCTTCTTTCCTTTAGTATATATTTAGCACAGACTTAAGCGAACACACTACCATCTAAACAATATTATGAAAACATTTACATTAAACATGCTAGGGTGTATATAACGTTTAACCCTGTCAATATAATCCCACAACGGAGAGTTATCAAATTAAAAAACAACAACAGAATAAAATGTGCCATTTTGATTGATATGTTATATTAAACATATTTTCATCTCGTTTTAGACGTTTAGATCCATCTTATAATATTGTGTGTTCGGAAAAGATTTGTATTACCACATCGTCAATTATTTGTAATGGCATAACGTGATACTGTTGAAGAGGCTTGAATCCATAATACATCCCACCTCCTTTAAGCATCGCGCTGCACAGTGCAATTAATCATTAGATAAATATTACTACGGCAGACTTGATACGCAGTCAATGCATAGTGCTATATGTTCAAGGTCAAATTTAACGACGCATTTCCTGATGTTGTCTAACGGCGGTAGCCTGGTTACTGCGGACTTTTTGCTGTCATCGTTAGACAAAATGTTGTCCCTATATAAACTGTTATTTAACTTAGACTGTATATTGACTGATTAATGATCGCAAATGTTGCATAACAAGCACGCGTTAGCGGACAATGTGCTGTCTCAACAATTAAAAAAATAAAATATTATTGACATCCTTTTGTGTATGTGTACCTTTGCTAGGAAATGGTTAAAGCGATCCAAATCCATAGACATTCATTAAATGCGGGCCGGAATGAATAATTTGACTTTGTGCTGGTTTTGCTGTGATGTCGTCCACTTGTTATATATATATATATATATATATGGAATACAATCAAAGTCCATACATCAATAGCATCCAGTAGATATACGATTCAGATACAAAAATCACATCTGACTGGTCAGTATATCAGCAGATTATAAGCCTCTTTCGAGTCAAAATAAGGATGGAAGTGGAATAAAATCATTTATTGAAAGACACAGTAGTTGTAAAAGAAAATATTGTAATTTAGTTGAGATGTAATTAATGCATAAATGAACATGTTTCATCACCACATCTTGTATTTAAACACTCTTTGGGTGTTAATCTATCATAAAATGGCTGAGGGATAAAACTATTTGCTGAATTCGTTAAATAAAAACTCTATACAATGTTATCTGTCGTTCTGATCTATTCGACTACTCGTGTACAAATAGTGTGTATTGTTGTATGTGTTTTAAATGAAATATATTTAAACCAATCTCTACTTTTCTTTCTGGAAAATTATGACATAAACTGTGGAGTGTGGTATCATTTCAATAGCTGTACAGGCGTGACTTACCAGCGAGTGGGTGGTATTTCTGTATCTGACCAGGCGTACCTTACAAGTGGGTGTGTTGCATTTCTATATATGAACAGGCGTGGCTTACCAGCTGGTGAGTAGCATTTCTATATCTGAACAGGCGTGCTTTACCGGTGGTGGGTGGCATTTCTATATCTGTACAGGTGTAGCTTACCAGAGGGTGGGTGGCATTTCTATATCTGTACAGGTGTAGCTTACCAGCAGGTGGGTGTCATTTCTATATATGTACAGGCGTGCTTTACCAGCGGATGGGTGGCATTTCTAACTTTATACAGCAGTGACTTACCGACTGGTGTAAACAAGCATTTTTATAGTATCTATAGAGTGATAAATGATTATTATTCATTAGGTTTCAACAGAGCTCCAATTACTTATCAAATCCAGTCCTATATTAATGAACTGAACCTTGATAGTCGTTTACTTAAATTTGGACATGATTAATTTGTATATTGCATTAATATATTAAATATGTACATAACAATAAGTATAAAAGTCAAACAGGAATTGCACAGAACACAGTAAACCCAAAAGCATGCAAAACGACAAACATGAATGTCAATGTTAATAAAGAATATAGGCATAAGACTTCACGAACACAAAAAGGGTTGATAAAGGGTTACTGCCTTGGAACGTTCAGTGGCAAATCATGCCGCTGGCTTTTAAACCAGGTTCTAGGGCGCACCAAACCTCACACTTACCCTACTGTCAATCCACTAAAACGGGTCAATGTTAATAAAGAAATTCCCGCCATGAACTATTCGGTAACCAACAAGGCAACATTAATAGGCAATATAAGTAAAACACAAAGATGCTCGTGTATATATATAAATACAAAAAGCAATAGCCTAGAAAGCCACAAAAAAGCTACTCAGTGACTTGGCAGAAGCCAGAGCAACAAGAGAATAAATCATTGAGGACACGACAAGACAATAATGCAGACAAACTTCAAACGTCACCGTCCTTTTGGGTTTTAGGTAGACGTCACCATAGGGTCCACAGCCTGTGATATTCCATATATCACATTAAAAATAGGGTGAAGTGAAACATGTTGGAATAGTTCATTAGTTCGCTTGAACTCTGTATAACGTATATTAGACCCGGCATCCGTGTCGTGTACGAACAGTATTGGCCAACGATATCAACATTATAATTTCTTCAACATACATGTAGAACTCGAACATGCATATAAATGAAATAATAACAAGATAGCTATACACTTTCGCTCAATTCTTTTTGATTGATTGTTATCTTTTCTCCAACATGATACTTTATCGAAAATACAATGCTTAACTGTGACTTCATCAAGAGTGTTTGTCTTTGATTACAGATTCAATGATAAATATGCAAAAAAACTGTAAAATATAGTATCACAGCCGACCGAAGAAATTCTATCATGTTAACTTGTATTTAGAGAAGTACGGGAATGATTTAAACTCAGTAGTATTACAGCACATTGATAACTCGTTATAATTTGGTAAATTGCCACCTGGTGATATCATAATTTCAACTGGATTACTTAAGTGTATTGTTATGATGAACATATAACACTTGAAAGTTAATATCATATGTTACTATATTTAATATTAACATTCTTTACAGATACACATTAATTCTGTCATGTGAAGATGTATAAAATCAACTTCCAAGAGTTTATTTAAAAACAAAAAATTGGCCCGTATTCAAGACATTGTAATTTAAGAGTTTGTGTATAAAAGTGATCACCATTGACGTCTGTTAACCGCGTGTTCCCCTTAAACCACAACCATCCTCCATAAATATAATTCGTAATTGTCAAGTTGCTGAGTCTGGGTAAATATTCTCCCATTGATGATGTAACAACAGATAAGATCGATACATGTACTACACGCGTGCGATTTAATTAAAACCAGTGATTCTATATAGGTGGAAAATAAGCCCCATCAGTACGTCGAGTATATAACAATATATTCCACTTAACAGTTTCTCAACGTAAAATCTAATCTTATTTTGACGCTGTATTATTGGTCTAGAGTCAGAAAATAATATTTAAGTAAATTAAATGTATTGAATAAGCCAAACATTTGTTTATTCCGTATAAAAAAAAACTCGGTTAATTTGTTGTCAATACCTCCACAGCGATTTCCAGTTCAGAAGACCCTGCGCGTATCGCAATTTCAATGAGTTATCGGTACATTTAATTCATTTTGCGTAACTTGTTATTCTGAGGATTATAAAAACGCTTGTTAAACATGCTATTATCGAAATGAAAAAAAACACATGTAAATCGTTGCCTTATTGCAAAACTGTCAGTTGTAGCTAGGGACCAAAATGGTCGAGAGTGGACAAAAACCCACACTTTCTCTGATATTAGTTGGTAGTCTAACTGAAAATCGAAAATGGTCCCCAAGGTCACAGGTAATTATTTTACTATTGTTTAGCACATTTCAATATGGCCGCCATCCAAATACTTCAAGACAGCAATACATTCTTAATTATGGCTTAACCCAAAGACCATTCACACGGAAATGTTTCATTTTATTTTTGGTTTAGATTTAAGCTCTTCTATAATATATTACATATTTGCATATAATAGTCTCACGATCCGTCAGTCTGTCAGGCCGTCAGTCATTCCGTACAATCGGATTTTTAAATAACTTGGCGCACGTGCTCATCACAACAAGACGACGTGTCGCGCGCAAAATTCTGGTCATTGGCTTCAAGGTCAAGTACAGCCGTACCGTACCATACATTCCAAAATATAACGGAAACAACCTGTGCGTAGTACGGAGAATAGCGAAAGTAGCAAGTAATAGTTTAGTAATGAATCTAATAGAGATTATCGGTA
>JAWPHD010024443.1:0-19185 GCA_037043455.1 Cyrtodaria siliqua | reverse complement strand
TATGATTACTGACGAACTTACTGTGTTTAACAAGATACTATGATTACGGACGAACTTACAGTGTTTAACACGATACTATGTTTACGGAGGGATTTACCGTGTTTAATACGATACTATGATTTCGGACGAACTTACTGTGTTTAACAAGATACTATGTTAACGGAGGGATTTAACGTGTTTAACACGATACTATGATTATGGAGGGATTTACCGTGTTTAACACGATACTATGATTTCGGACGAACTTACTGTGTTTAACAAGATACTATGATTACGGACGAACTTACCGTGTTAAACACGATACTATGTTTACTGAGGAATTTACCGTGATTAGCACGATATTATGATTACGGAGGGACTTACCGTGTTTAGCACAATACTATGTTTACGGAGGAATTTACCGTGTTTAACACGATACTATGATTTCGGAGGGATTTACCGTGATTAACACATACTATGATTTCGGACGAACTTACTGTGTTTAACAAGATACTATGTTTACGGAGGGATTTACCGTGTTTAACACAATACTAAGTTTACTGATGAAATTACCGTGTTTAACACGACACTATGATTACTGACGAACTTACTGTGTTTAACAAGATACTATGATTACGGACGAACTTACAGTGTTTAACACGATACTATGTTTACGGAGGGATTTACCGTGTTTAATACGATACTATGATTTCGGACGAACTTACCGTGTTTAGCACAATACTATGTTTACGGAGGGATTTACCGTGTTTAACACGATACTATGATTTCGGAGGGATTTACCGTGATTAACACATACTATGATTTCGGACGAACTTACTGTGTTTAACAAGATACTATGATTACGGACGAACTTACCGTGTTTAGCACGATACTATGTTTACGGAGGGATTTACCGTGATTAACATATACTAAGATTTCGGACGAACTTACTGTGTTTAACAAGATACTATGATTACGGACGAACTTACCGTGTTTAACACGATACTATGTTTACTGAGGAATTTACCGTGATTAGCACGATATTATGATTACGAAGGGACTTACCGTGTTTAGCACGATACTATGTTTACGGAGGGATTTACCGTGTTTAACACGATACTATGCTTTCGGACGAACTTACTGTGTTTAACAAGATACTATGTTTACGGAGGGATTTACCGTGTTTAACACGATACTATGATTACGGACGAACTTACCGTGTTAAACACGATACTATGTTTACGGAGGGATTTACCGTGTTTAACACGATACTATGATTTCGGACGAACTTACTTTTTTAAACAAGATACTATGATTACGGACGAACTTACCGTGTTTAACACGATACTATGTTTACGGAGGGATTTACCCTGTTTAGCATGATACTATGTTTACGAAGGGATTTACTGTGTTTAACAAGATACTATGATTACGGACGAACTTACCATGTTAATCACGATACTATGATTACTGACGAACTTACCATGTTTAACAAGATATTATGATTACTGACGAACTTACAGTTTTTAACAAGATACTATGATTACGGAGGGATTTACCGTGTTTAACACGATACTATGATTATGGAGGGATTTACCGTGTTTAACACGATACTATGATTATGGAGGGATTTACCGTGTTTAACACGACGCGATGATTTTGGACGAACTTGCTGTGTTTAGCACGATACTATGTTTACGGAGGAATTTACCGTGTTTAACACGATACTATGTTTACGGAGGGATTTACCGTGTTTAACACGATACTATGATTTCGGAAGAACTTACTGTGTTTAACACGATACTATGATTTCGGACGAACTTACTGTGTTTAACAAGATACTATGATTATTGGACGAATTTACCGTGTTTAACACGATACTATGTTTACGGAGGGATTTACCGTGTTTAACACGATACTATGATTTCGGACGAACTAACTGTGTTTAACAAGATAATGTGATTACGGACGAACTTACCGTGTTTACCACGATACTATGTTTACGGAGGGATTTACCGTGTTTAACAAGATACTATGATAACGGAGGAGCTTACCATGTTTAACACGATACTGTGATTACGGACGAACTTACCGTGTTTAGCACGATACTATGATTACGGACGAACTTACCGTTTTAACAAAATACTATGATTACGGAGGGACTTACCGTGGACTAACCGTGTTTAATTACGGAGGGACTAACCGTGTTTAACAAGATACTATGATTATGGAGGAACCTACCGTGTTTAACACGATACTATGATTACGGACGAACTTACCGTGTTTAACACGATACTCTGATTACGGACGAACTTACCTGTTTAGCACGATACTCTGATTACGGACGGACTTACCGTGTTTAACACGATACTATGATTACGGACGGACTAACCGTGTTTAACACGATACTCTGATTACGGAGGGACTTACCGTGGTTAACACGATACTATGATTACGGAAGGACTAACCATGTTTAACAAGATACTATGATTACGGAGGGACTTACCGTGTTTAACACGATATGCTGATTACGGAGGGACTAACCGTGTTTAACACGATACTCTGATTACGGAGGAACTAACCGTGTTTAACACAATACTATGATTATTGAGGGACTAACCGTGTTGAACAGGATACTCTGATTACGGAGGGACTTACCGTGTTAAACACGGTTAGTCCCTCCGTAATCATGGTGTCGTGTTAAACACGGTAAGTCCCTTTAACAGGACACTATGATTACGGAGGGACTAACCGTGTTTAACACGATACTACGATTACGGTGGGACTAAGCGTGTTTAACACGATACTACGATTACGGAGGGGGACTAAGCGTGTTCAACAAGATACTATGATTACGGAGGGACTTACCGTATTTAATACGATACTATGATTACGGACGAACTTACCGTGTTTAGCGCGATACTCTGATTACTGACGAACTTACCGTGTTTATCACGATACTCTGATTACGGACGAACTTACCGTGTTTAATACGATATTATGATTAAGGACAAACTTACCGTTTGTAGCACGATACTATGATTACGGACTCACGTACCGTGTTTAACACGATACTCTGATTACGGACGAACATACCGTGTTTAGCACGATACTCTGATTACGGATAAACTTACCGTGTTTAACATGATACTATGATTACGGAGGGACTAACCGTGTGTAACACGATACTATGATTACGAAGGGACTAACCGTGTTTAGCACGATACTATGGTTACGGAGAGACTAACCGTGTTTAACACGATACTGTGATTACGGACGGACTAACCGTGTTGAACACGATACTACGATTATGGAGGGACTTATCGTGTTAACACGATACTATGATTACGGAGGGACTTACCGTGTTTAACACGATACTATGATTATGGAGGGACTTACCCTGTTGAACACGATACTATGATTATGGAGGGACTTATCGTGTTTAACACGATACTATGATTACGGAGGGACTTACCGTGTTTAACACGTTACTATGATTACGGAGGGACTTACCGTGTTTAACACGATACTATGATTACGGAGGGACTTACCGTGTTTTACACGATACTATGATTATGGAGGGGCTTACCCTGTTTAACCAATACTATGGTTATGGACGAACTTTTCGTGTTTAATACGATACTTTGGTTACGGAAGGACTTACCGTGTTGAACACGATACTATGATTACGGAGGGCCTTTACACAGTTCATGTTTAGGTATGTGTGTCGTTTGCATTAAACAGTTCATGTTTACGTGTGTGTTGTTTCCGTTAAACAGTTCATGTTTAGGTGTGTGTGTTGTTTGCGTTAAACATTTCATGTTTACGTGTGTGTCGTTTGCGTTAAACAGTTCATGTTTAGGTGTGTGTGTCGTTTGCGTTAAACAGTTCATGTTTAGGTGTTTGTGTTGTTTGCGTTAAACATTTCATGTTTACGTGTGTGTCGTTTGCGTTAAACTGTTCATGTTTACGTGTGTGTTGTTTGCGTTAAACAGTTCATGTTTAGGTGTGTGTCCTTGCCGTTAAACAGTTTATGTTTAGATATGTGTGTCGTTTGCGTTAAACAGTTCATGTTTAGGTGTGTCTGTCGTTTGCGTTAAACAGTTCATGTTTAGGTGTGTCTGTCGTTTGCGTTAAACTGTTCATGTTTACGTGTGTGTTGTTTGCGTTAAACAGTTCATGTTTAGGGGTGTGTGTCGTTTGCGTTAAACACTTCATGTTAACGTTGTGTCGTTTGCGTTAACCAGTTCATGTTTAGGTGTGTGTTTCATTTGCATTAAACAGTTCATGTTTAGGTGTGTGTCGTTTGCGTTAAACAGTTCATGTTTAGGTGTGTGTGTCGTTTGCGTTAAACAGTTCATGTTTACGTGTGTGTCGTTTGCATTAAACAGTTCATGCTAAGGTGTGTGTCGTTGCCGTTAAACAGTTCATGTTTAGGTATGTGTGTCGTTTGCGTTAAACAGTTCATGTTTACGTGTGTGTTGTTGGCGTTAAACAGTTCATGTTTAGGTGTGTGTGTTGTTTGCTTTAGACAGTTCATGTTTACTTTGTGTCGTTTACGTTAAACAGTTCATGTTTACGTGTGTGTCATTTGCGTTAAACAGTTCATGTTTAGATGTGTGGGTCGTTTGCGTTAAACAGTTCATGTTTAGGTGTGTGTGTCGTTTGCGTTAAACTGTTCATGTTTACGTGTGTGTTGTTTGCGTTAAACAGTTTATGTTTAGGTGTGTGTGTCGTTTGCGTTAAACAGTTCATGTTTACGTTTTGTCGTTTGCGTTAACCAGTTCATGTTTAGGTGTGTGTGTGTGTCATTTGCATTAAACAGTTGATGTTTAGGTGTGTGTCGTTTGCGTTAAACAGTTCATGCTTAGGTGTGTGTGTCGTTTGCGTTAAAATGTTCATGTTTACGTGTGTGTCGTTTGCATTAAACAGTTAATGTTCAGGTGTGTGTCGTTGCCGTTAAACTGTTCATGTTTAGGTGTGTGTGTTGTTTGCTTTAAACAGTTCATGTTTACTTTGTGTCGTTTACGTTAAACAGTTCATGTTTAGGTGTGTGTGTTGTTTGCTTTAAACAGTTCATGTTTACTTTGTGTCGTTTACGTTAAACAGTTCATGTTTAGGTGTATGTGTTGTTTGCGTTAAACAGTTCATGTTTAGGTGTGTGTCTTTTGCGTTAAACAGTTCATGTTTAGGTGTGTGTGTCGTTTGCGTTACACAGTTCATGTTTAGGTGTGTGTCGTTGCCGTTAAACAGTTCATGTTTACGTGTGTGTCGTTTGCGTTAAACAGTTCTATGTTTAGGTATGTGTGTCGTTTGCGTTAAACAGTTCATGTTTACGTGTGTGTGTCGTTTGCGTTAAACAGTTCATGTTTAGGTGTGTGTTGTTGCCGTTAAACAGTTCATGTTTAGGTGTGTGTCGTTGGCGTTAAACAGTTCATGTTTAGGTGTGTGTGTCGTTTGCGTTAAACAGTTCATGTTTACGTGTGTGTCGTTGCCGTTAAACAGTTAATGTTTAGGTGTGTGTCGTTGCGGTTTAACAACAGTTCATGTTTAGGTGTGTGTCGTTTGCGTTAAACAGTTCATGTTTAGGTGTGTGTGTCGTTTGCGTTAAACAGTTTATGTTTACGTGTGTGTCGTTTGCGTTAAACAGTTCATGTTTAGGTGTGTGTCGTTGCCGTTAAACAGTTCATGTTTACGTGTGTGTCGTTTGAATTAAACAGTTCATGTTTAGGTATGTGTGTCGTTTGCGTTAAACTGTTCATGTTTAGGTGTGTGTGTCGTTTGCGTTAAACAGTTCATGTTTACATGTGTGTCGTTTGCGTTAAACAGTTAATGTTTAGGTGTGTGTCGTTGCCGTTAAATAACAGTTCATGTTTAGGTGTGTGTGTCGTTTGCGTTACACAGTTCATGTTTAGGTGTGTGTCGTTGCCGTTAAACAGTTCATGTTTACGTGTGTGTCGTTTGCGTTAAACAGTTCTATGATTAGGTATGTGTGTCGTTTGCGTTAAACAGTTCATGTTTACGTGTGTGTCGTTTGCGTTAAACTGTTCATGTTTAGGTGTGTGTTGTTGCCGTTAAACAGTTCATGTTTAGGTTTGTGTCGTTGCCGTTAAACAGTTCATGTTTACGTGGGTGTGTCGTTTGCGTTAAACAGTTCATGTTTACGTGTGTGTCGTTTGCGTTAAACAGTTAATGTTTAGGTGTGTGTCGTTGCGGTTAAACAACAGTTCATGTTTAGGTGTGTGTCGTTTGCGTTAAACAGTTCATGTTTAGGTGTGTGTGTCGTTTGCGTTAAACAGTTAATGTTTAGGTGTGTGTCGTTGCCGTTAAACAACATTTCATGTTTAGGTGTGTGTCGTTTGAATTAAACAGTTCATGTTTAGGTATGTGTGTCGTTTGCGTTAAACAGTTCATGTTTACGTGTGTGTCGTTTGCGTTAAACAGTTAATGTTTAGGTGTGTGTCGTTGCGGTTAAACAACAGTTCATGTTTAGGTGTGTGTCGTTTGCGTTAAACAGTTCATGTATAGGTGTGTGTGTCGTTTGCGTTAAACAGTTAATGTTTAGGTGTGTGTCGTTGCCGTTAATCAACAGTTCATGTTTACGTGTGTGTCGTTTGAATTAAACAGTTCATGTTTAGGTATGTGTGTCGTTTGCGTTAAACAGTTCATGTTTAGGTGTGTGTGTCGTTTGCGTTAAACAGTTCATGTTTACATGTGTGTCGTTTGCGTTAAACAGTTAATGTTTAGGTGTGTGTCGTTGCCGTTAAACAACAGTTCATGTTTAGGTGTGTGTGTCGTTTGCGTTAAACAGTTCATGTTTAGGTGTATGTGTTGTTTGCGTTAAACAGTTCGTGTTTAGGTGTGTGTGTGTCGTTTGCGTTAAACAGTTCACGTTTACGTGTGTGTCGTTTTCGTTAAACAGTTCATGTTAAGGTGTTTGCCGTTAAACAGGTCATGTCTACGTGTGTGTCGTTTGCGTTAAACAGTTCATGTTTAGGTGTGTGTGTCGTTTGCGTCAAACAGTTCATGTTTACGTGTGTGTCATTTGCGTTAAACAGTTCATGTTTAGGTCTGTGTCATTGCCGTTAAACAGTTCGTGTTTAGGTATGTGTGTCGTTTGCGTTAAACAGTTCATGTTTAGGTGTTTGTGTCGTTTGTGTTAAACAGTTCACGTTACGTGCGTGTCGTTTGCGTTAAACAGTTAATGTTTAGGTGTGTGTCGTTGCCGTTAAACAGTTTTTGTTTACGATGTGTCGTTTGCGTTAAACAGTTCATGTTTAGGTGTATGTGTTGCTTGCGTTAAACAGTTAATGTTTAGGTGTGTGTCGTTTGCGTTAAACAGTTCATGTTTAGGTGTGTGTCGTTGCCGTTAAACAGTTCATGTTTACGTGTGTGTCGTTTGAATTAAACAGGTCATGTTTAGGTGTTTGTGTCGTTTGTGTTAAACAGTTCACGTTACGTGCGTGTCGTTTGCGTTAAACAGTTAATGTTTAGGTGTGTGTTGTTTGCGTTAAACAGTTAATGTTTAGGTGTGTGTCGTTTGCGTGAAACAGTTCATGTTTAGGTGTGTGTCGTTGCCGTTAAACAGTTCATGTTCACGTGTGTGTCATTGCCGTTAAACAGTTCGTGTTTAGGTATGTGTGTCGTTTGCGTTAAACAGTTCATGTTTAGGTATTTGTGTCGTTTGTGTTAAACAGTTCACGTTACGTGCGTGTCGTTTGCGTTAAACAGTTAATGTTTAGGTGTGTGTCGTTGCCGTTAAACAGTTTATGTTTACGTTGTGTCGTTTGCGTTAAACACTTCATGTTTAGGTGTATGTGTTGTTTGCGTTAAACAGTTAATGTTTAGGTGTGTGTCGTTTGTGTTAAGCAGTTCATGTTTAGGTGTGTGTTTCGTTTGCGTTAAACAGTTCATGTTTAGGTGTGTGGGTCGTTTGCGTTAAACAGTTCATGTTTAGGTGTGTGTCGTTGGCGTTAAACAGGTCATGTTTACGTGTGTGTCGTTTGCGTTAGACAGTTCATGTTTAGGTATGTGTGTCGTTTGCCTTAAACAGTTCATGTTTACGTGTGTGTCGTTTGCTTTAAACAGTTCATGTTTAGGTGTGTGTCGTTGCCGTTAAACAGTTCATGTTTAGGTGTGTGTCGTTGCCGTTAAACAGTTCATGTTTAGGTATGTGTGTCGTTTGTGTTAAACAGTTCTTGTTTAGGTGTGTGTCGTTGCCGTTAAACAGTTCATGTTTAGGTGTGTGTCGTTGCCGTTAAACAGTTGATGTTTACGTTGTGTCGTTGACGTTAAACAGTTCGTGTTTAGATGTGTGTCGTTGGCGTTAAACACTTCATGTTTAGGTGTTTGTCATTGGCGTTAAACACTTCATGTCTAAGTATGTGTAAAATACACTCATTACTGTGCTCATGTTACTCGTGAAAGATAAGTCCCATGCTGCAATGTTTAAATCTTCAACTTTAAAGTAAATATGACATGTTTAAAGAAAACAAGGTATACATTGTACACGTCTTCCATTTTGTAAACTATTCTACTTTAATATGTCGTCAATAATACGTTCTCTTCTCGACCCATCAGATTACTTTCGATTGCAAAACCGTAGAGGCATATGGTTTGATAGACTGACGGAAGGACGGACGGACGGACGGACGTACAAACAGACAGACACAGACAGAAGTAGATGTATCTATATATAGAAAGAGATGGATGGATGGAAAGAGGTTTGTGTTTTGCTTAAAGAAAACACGATTGAAAGAAAAAGTTACTGTTTTTGCTTTATCCAGAAAGGTATCCCTAAATATATTTAGAAACCAATTCCTTTACTTAACAATTTGTTTCTGTCGCATTTTTCATTTAATGTACTATCAATTCGAAAAAGTGCTACGTCAAAATGTGTTTCCTTGTTAAGGGGATTTGCTGAAACAAAACTGTCAATTGACTAAATTAATTCGTAATTACTCGGATCAATGAATGAATGAATGAATGAATGAATGAATGAATGAATGAATGAATGAATGAATGAATGAATGAATCAATCAATCTATCAATCAATCAATCAATCAATCAATCAATAATGTGGTATTAATTAAATCGATTGGTCAATCAATCATAGATGTTTTTATAGCCCATTACGGAAATAAAATTCGCCGTTTAGGGACTTTTTTGGTTTAAAATGCGAAATATAAAAATGAGATCCTCTATAATCTAATACATTAAACTATCAGTAATCGTTATTCCTAAATGCAGTCATTTTCCTTTTAAAGTTCTCCGGCCATGTTTCGTTTCATGAACATGTTTATGTTTATTTAAATCGAAATCAATATACAACAATAGATATTTACAATTCAGACATTGTAATATCTGTGAAAATCGAAAATACGATTTTATTTGATGACGTAGTAAACTTTGAACAGGTAAATTAATCCACCGGTAAATATATATATATCAATTATCTGGCAATATTTGTGCAGCTATATAATTCAGATTTACCTCATTTCCCCGTATAGTCACGCAGTGGTAAAAATAGTATCTACGTCATGCAAATAATACTTTTTTTTACATAAAACTTAATAGCGGTTATAAATGTATGTTTCTCTCCGGGACTATCAAGAAATATTCGTATGATGTTTAATAGTTAAATTTGTTAATTGATAATACTACGAAAAGGGTGGCCATTCATCTTTAAAAGGAACGGCTTACCTGTGATTTACCTGCACCAGATACTGTATCGAATTAAACAAATTATATACAATATATGAGCTAGCCTTCTTAGAGGCAAGCCAAACAAAACTACAGCACCATGTATATCAGCGACCTGGCTTTATGTGCAGTATAAACGTTATATTAATATATGCTTCACAAAAAAGTTTAGCACGAGTTTATAGGGACATAGATTAAACATAGATCATTGAAATGAATATATTAGAAATGCTATGTAAGGATGTGATTTTCAAAACAATAGTTTTGTTTTAATATTTTTTAAGCGAAGAATAGAATTACCTCCCATATATTAAAAACAACTTATTTCATTATACAAACGTATTGTTTTGAACAAATTTAATATTTGGCATTGACACAAATTACCCATTCTATCATTCGCAAACGACTGTTATTCTCAAACAGAAACATTCCAAATTTAGTACCTTTAAAATTATCTCTATTTTCATTGAAATGAGAACAATTTTCGATAACCTATAAAAGTATGTTCCTATCATATTTGCTTTATTTTTATCACCGACTTTGTTCACAAGTGACTGTATCACTATTATTGGTCATATCTATCTCACATTATCATTGATCCCGAACATGCACGGCTTTGTATCTCGTCTATGGAAATGATATGCATTTTATGTGCTAATTTTTTTTTGCTCAGTACTTATGCTCTAATCAAATATCAAAAGAGCTTATATTTGCTGTGGGCGGCATCTCTCTGGCTTTCCGCAAACCTTTTAATGGCGACTACGCCTTTGAAATGTTGCCCTTGATGTCCAGTGTATCCTAAATAAAAATAAGTACAAATAAGTAAAATTAGGTTGACCTGGAATTCATGACCACAGCAAAAAATAGATATTTAAAATACAATTTATTGACAAATACTTCTCGAAAATCGTTAGCCGTATTTATTTGTAACCTTTATCAAAATAACTCTCTAGTTCCTTCGATCTTGACCAGTCTTTGGCAGGATTCTAATATCATTAAAACCTCCGAAGAGTCCGAAAACGAGACATATCGTACAAGTCAGCTGCGTTTTTGCCCTTCGGAATTATTTTAAAATGCTATGTTTTGCTTCATTAGCAATCTAGCACCTTTATTTTCCATTGAGTTTTGATTGTTGATATTATTTAAAGCTCTGATTAGTTTAAAAACAGCTAGGTCAGATTATTAACACCAGCCTTATGGACCTTGACTTATTGAAAAAAGTTATATTTTGGCTTACCTAAATCTCTATAGCTACTTCGTTTTTTATCTGATCTTTAAACTTGTCCCAGTGTTTATATATCAATGAAAGCTTGAACAATTTTAATACCAGCCGTACTTGAGCCCTATCCCTTTACCCGCCCCTCCCCGGTAGCCACATCCTGCACAATAACTTTATTTTAAATAGTTTGTGAAGTTATCTTAGTCATTAAGGTAAACGTGGACAAATTAAAAACGCGGCCATGTCAGACTAGAAAAAACAGTCCTTGAAATAGTTAAACATGCTTTGTTAGCCCCTTTAGTTCTTTCTTTTATCATTCGATCTTTACCAACGAAACGTTTTCATGATCATGGATAAATTCAAAAGCTGCACACGTCAGAAATCCACTCCCTCACCTGTTATAAGAGCCAGTGTTAGCAAGTAAATCGTGCACAAGTAGACCTCTTGGGCCTTTGTTTTCTGTATTTTACAATAAACAAGCTATTAATCATGCTGTTCAAGCAGTTTATTTTCCACCAAAACATCATAAACGGAAACTATATAATAAAGCACAATCAGGGTATATCGGCTCACATACGCATGGCACATTTGTACGCTCCGGGCTCTGGGTGGTATACCATGCTGCGGCGTCGGCCCCCGACTTGGGCCACGAGAGGTGCGGTCTTTGTCGGATCTGGAACCCACTGACAGCTCATACCGCTACCACAGCCGCAGTGACCGTTTGCTGTCTCCAGGGGCGCGCAGTGCTCGTCCATGACTCGGTATTGCTCACATACTCCTAGAATGAACATAAAAGAACATAGGGGATGTCTTTTTTTTTTTAAAAAATCACAGACCTTGTACTTTTGCATGATCACGTTTATAGCGGTATAAATAATCACCGTGGCACACGATCTCTAAGGTGACAGAGTAATACATGATCGCCTTGTTGCACTATCACTATATATGGAAGACCAAGGTCACAGCGGTATAAATGATCACCATGGACACGTTGAAGGTGTACGTGTGTCGTCAGAATCGACACATTACAGTCACTTAGTAAGGACATGATAAGAAAGGTTGAGCTTGCCAGAAGATAAAACATTTCGCTCATGGTATATTGTTTATTAATCGATACACGAAGAATTTTATTTCACGTCATCACACCATTGCACAACGATATGCCCGGGCTCATTATGCGCGGGCAGTTTTCTGCGTACCACGTGGTTCAGTACTGGCAGAGGGGCTGTTGGGTCCGGCACCCACTGGCAGGACATGCCCCTGCCACACCCAAAATGTCCGTTCATCACCTCAAAGGTTCATCACCTCAAAGGGGCCGCACGGATCCCCATGACCTCTATACGACACACGCCTATTTAATAGTTATTATACTTTAGTTATATAGTTATCGTTTGTACATTAGATAAGGCGTTCCATTTGGTAATATGAGGAAACATTTTGATAATGATACTATTTTAGTAAGAATAAAGGTGATAAGAGTTTCGTTGATGGGTCATTTTCAAAAAAAAATGGAGATATAGCTGTCCGTGGCAATTTTCTCTTTTCAGCTAGTTTACATTACGTCTTTTTCTTGTTTGATTTATATAGGCATATACAATTTACAAATTTAAAGAAAAAAATAACAATAATAGTGCAGTTTAAGAATTGTGTATGATACTGAACATGTCAAATCTACAGAGTTTTCGTTGTCCCACGTGCATTAATATTTTATAAAACAAGGTGGTATTTTGTTGAAGTTTGTTTCAGGTTTACTCGAATAATGTATTCAGTTTACATGTATATAGTAAAATAATTGCCATCTGTAATTTGTTTCATGTAAAGTTGCCAGTTTATATACTGTCCAACGGATGTGTGTCCGTGATGTTACTTTTATATAAACAATGATATACGAGTAATCTCCCTTTAGTTATTCTGGCAAATAACAAATCCTCCCACAGGTTTAACTTCCATCGTAAAGATGACGGAGTGTTTTTTGGATACATTTTTATTTTTTGGGATGTATATAAACAAGGTTAAGTGAGTGTATTTACGTATTCGTTTGTCATGTCTTCGAAGTTACCAGTATTAAAGATAAATGCAATCTGAATATTATAATACCGTACACTGAAAAATAATTGTCTTGTAAAGATAATGTCGTCTGCAAAAAATAATCAATGTCCCGGGGAGCATTTGTTAATTTGTTTTTGTTCATTTCTTAGAAAATGTCATTGATGTTACTGTCTTTGCTGTTACCCGAAATTTAGTAACATCATATACATCATTTCGTGACAGCAAATACATCGTATTGTTATTACTGGATCAAATTAATTTTACAGAAGCATTACGCAATTATCTGATAAAAATGCATTCTTAATATGAATGTCAATCTAGTATAGCTTGTAAACAGAGTTGGAATATGTATCAATACAGGTCATATTGAATTAAAGCAAAAAGTAACAGCACAGACACCTGAGGTAACATCAATGACAACCAGTTTGTAACATCGGGGATAATTATTTGAACATATGCATATTTAGTTATAATTGTGTAATGATGTTTAAGATTTAACATGCCGTCGAAATGTATCAAATATATCGTTCACTGTCTCTAACGAATATAACTGAGTGTATGGCCTTAATACCCAAATTCACAAAGTATGATTAAAGTAACATCACATACACATATAATGGCAATTGTACTATAGCACAATTCACAGGTTTTCATGTTAAATGTTTTGTTCTTTTTGTTTATAAACAATATGTGAGTCGTCTTTGGTGTAACAAAATATGTCATTGATGTTACCCACTTTTACAATAACGCAAGTGAACGATTTGAAAGTTCTTTTGTTTTAAAACAGATGTGCACACGTATCATGCATTACAAAATGTTGCCATTAATGGTATACAGTTATAACTGTGATGCAAAACTGATAATAAGTCTGGAGTTGTCTTTGGTGTTACAAAATGTGTCGTTCATGTTACCAGTTTTCCCAACAACACTAGTTTTACGATTTGAAGATACCAAATGGTTTGATGTTTGTATTAAAACAGATGTGCCAATGTTACATTCATTCCAAAATGACGCCACAACACGTCTACCGTGATAACTGTGACGCACAACTGATAATATGTCTGGAGTGATAATTGGTATTACAAATTATGTCCTTGATGTTACCGCAGTGTATGTGTTGTTACCGCTTCTTCTTTATGATATAGTGGTAAAATGGATATTGTCATATGTTTTTGTTTGTCATTTGTATTTAAAATGTTATGGTTGGAGATAATTCAAATAGTATTTAGAACAAGATAATTATTAATCTTTTTATTCTGTTTATTTAAAATTGATATGGGGAAAAAGCAAATGTTGACGGAATTTGTCACTTTTAACAATGATAAAGAGACAACTATCCCAGTATTTAGTTTTGATGTAAACATAGTAATATCTGAGTCACATTAGTGTGATACTTTACTTTATACGTCAGTTTTCACCGTTTAAATGTATCAAACAAGTTCGGTAACATCACAGACACATGGCACGGGTTGTTGCTGCTTTAAATAGTAATAAAACATTTACTTGCAAGCTCTGTGTTGGCATCTTCTACGTTTTCAGTGTCCACATCCTCGTTTATGCTGTTATTATATTAACATTTTGTTTGACGCATTGTTCCAAATATGATCTCTCCATGTTTTGAAAATGATCCTGATCGTACCAAGTTTTCCCGATATAGAATAAGTTTATCATGACTTTTTATTAAAGGGACCGGAAGCGATATGAACGTCATTTCAAGACCATCCCCATTTATTGACAAACAGTTTGCAAACAACTTCAAAGCTCATATCAATTAATATTAATGATTTATATATTTATTTTAGTACATGTGCACATATTATATGAAATGAAGCTTGTTATGTTTGGATTGATACCCATAATTAGTTCGCCTCAAGTCATTTTTTATAAAAACACGTATGTTTTCACGGAGATTATGGCACATAGACCGCATTTCCCCACTACAATATAGTGCTGCTCCGTTATTCATGATCTTTTTTCGCCCGTGTCAGCCTGACCCACTAGTTCGCACTTTCGAAATCGCCCTGCCTTGTTTGGTCGCATACATTCGCAATTTTATAAAATGTGTATTACAAATTAGCCTAAGACACAAATGTTGGCTTATTTTATTGTTGATGTTCCTGAACTGGTATGCATATCTGTAAAGCAATGGAAGTGTTTGTGTTGTGAATGCATCGGCTGTTTCTTGTAGCCTGAGTCCCAAAAAGTTTCTTTGTTTTCTGGATTTCATGGACAGTTTTATATACATTTCCCTTCTCATTGATATTGAACAGTAATGCAAAATGAAGGCATTTACATCAATTTTGGAAATATTCACCAATACTCACACAAATACTCACGGTGGTCGTGATCTAGACTGAAGTGTAACACAAATACTCACGGTGGTCGTGATCAAGACTGAATGAAGTGTCACACAAATACTCACGGTGGTCGTGATCAAGACTGAACACAAATACTCACGGTGGTCATGATCAAGACTGAAGTGTAACACAAATACTCACGATGGTCGTGATCAAGACTGAAGTAATTCATAAGGTGATAACATACCAGTGTCGTGGTGCACATGGCCAATATTTACTGGTAGAATGCCGCCTTGGCGCTTCTTGCTCATAACCAGAAACTCGGGTTCGATGTAGCAGCACGAGTCCGCATCACAGTCTGTGTTGCTTTTACATACCGTTGCCTATTAATCAGAAATATGAAATAGTTCTGTATGACATACTAACCTGAGGTATTGCAAAACCTTCATTTAGTGTTTACCCAACTCTGTCAATCAGTCGGTTGCCTCAGATTTTCAAATACTTTCACCGTTTATTCATGAATATTTTACTACAAGTAGTCTTCGCGATTAAGAGCGTGACCTATATAGAGACAATCGATAAAACATATGGTAAACATCAAGTCGGATAGAGTCTATGAAGATACATTTTCGTAGCCTCTATCTATTCTATACTTAGACTGAACATATTTGTGTCTATCTAAATATAACTTTATCTAGTGTTTACCAAACTTTTTCAACCAATCATTTGCCTCAGATTATAAAATGCATGCACTTATTTTACTACCAGCGCTTTTCATATTTAAGAGCGTGACCGATATAGAGACTATCGATGGTAAACCCTAAGTGGGAGAGAGGCTCTTAAGAGATATCTTCACCATTAAGAAACCGCAATTGCTGTAATATAGGTAACTGTTACTAAACTTAGCTCTTAGAAAACAATGCAACGCAGCATAGGATTTCCGTGCATTGTTTTTACGGATCATAAGCTATTCAGAGCATCGCCAGAGAAAGAAGAAGAATACAGAGACAAATCGTGGATCACCCAACTCCTAATATCAAATAAGTATATTGCTGCTTGTTTTACATGCCAAAAGGATAGACTCCAGTACATGGAACCTTCCGGTTGGCGTCCCCCGTCGTCGAACTAAGCAGTGGTAGTGTTAGACTTAAGCTTATGACAGGCGAAATGTACTTATGACAAGTATGACTTATGGCATGCGAAATGTACTTATGACAAGCGAAATGTATTATGAAAAACGAAATGTACTTATGACAAGCAAAACATACTATGACAGGTGAAATGTACTTATGACAAGCGAACTGTTTCGCATCAAACTTATCTATTTGTAAAACAAGAAAAGTAATTAACGCAACATGTAATAGTCGAAACCAAATAATATACCTCCGAAATGGCAAAAGCGGCGAAAAGACAAAGTCCAACAAATACGAGTTTCTCCATCGCAATTCTTTCAGAACTGATAAAATGGTCACCGATCTACATAAAACCCTTATCTTTTATTTGGAGATACCACGTGTTAAGCTATTACAGTCAATGTCAGATGATAGACACTGATAAGCACATATGATAAGACCGAGTGTACTATTTCAACCCTAAACATCATGACGATGAGGTGAGGAATACCATTGTTTTTTTACCCAGGCTAATGCAATAGTCATTAACAAATTTAGAAACAGTTTGAAATAATGTCAGTTCATAAATTTTAACTAGAACGAATTCGACGGCGCGCCATCGCAAATACCCACGTTTTCTTCAGACAGGCCACCCCACCTACCACCATACACACACATATGAGGAGAACAACATATTATTATACACTGTAATCCCTTCATCAAAATGTTCGTTTGAGACATACTTTAAAAAAATAATTTGAAGTCGGTATAAAAATAATTGATCCCCTGTTACCCTTACCCCACCACCATCATCATCATCATCATGTTTCATTTGAGACATAATAACAAAAAAATGCCCCAAATTCTCTCCCCCCCCCCCACCCACCCTCCCACTCCCCCCACCCCCTACCACCCCCACCCTGGGCCCCCAGGCAGACGTTCGAGTTCAAAATAACAAAATCGTTTGATATATTGTTTAATCTTTCATCCTGTTCATAGGCAAATTACATACACCATGTTATGTGCAAAAATATGGAAAATGTCAGTGTAAGTCAGACGTCCGGGTTCGAAATAATAAAATCGTTTGAAAGATTGTTTATCTTTCATAGCCGATTACATACACCAAGTTATGTGCAAACATATATGGAAAATACAAATGACAGTGTAATTGAATTTTTAGTGTATTTGACCTTTTGACACCCCCCCCCCCCCCCCCCCCCACTCACTCCCCTGAGGCCCGCTGGGCTCGGAGCCAAAAATAATGTTGCTCTTGCACGCCGTCATCATATGGTGAAGTCATATCCTAATTTTGGTTGAAATCCGTTCAGCGGTTTAGGAGAAGATACGGTAACGGACGGAAGGACGGACGGACAGACAGACGGACAAACGGAGGCGATTTTAATATACCCTGTTTTTTTCAAAAACGTGGGTATGATAACAGAGGTGGTGTAATATGGCGAACCCCTTAACAGAGCTGTGGACTACGGCATACCACTTAACATATGGGTGTTATACTGCGGACCACTTAAAAGAGGTGTTTGAATACGGCGTACCACTTTACAGAGGGATGGACTACAGCGTACCGCTTAACAGAGGGATGGACTACGGCGTACCACTTAACAGAGGGATGGACTACGGCGTACCACTTAACAGAGGGATGGACTACGGCGTACCACTTAACAGAGGGATGGACTACGGCCTATCACTTAACAAAGCGTGTTGAAACTTAACCTAGGGGTGGACTACGGCGTACCACTTAACAGTGGGGTGTAATACTGCGTATCACTTAACAGAGGTGTTTGAATACTGCGTACTATTTAACAGATGGGTGGAATACGGTGTACGTGTACCATTTAACAGACGGGGTGAAATACGGTGTACCACTTAACAGAGGGGTGGGGGCGGGGAATACGGCGTTCTACTTTACAGAGTCGTGGACTATGGCGTACTGCTTAACAGAGGGATGGAATATGGCGTACCACTTAACAAAGGGGATTGTATATGACGTACCGCTTAACAAAGCGGACTGAATGCGACGTACCACTTAACAGTTGGGCTAGAATACGGCGTACCGCATGACATAATGTGTGGAATGCGGCGTACCACTTAAAAAGAGGATTGAATATGACGTACCGCTTAACAGAGGGGGTGGAATATGCGTACCACTTAACAAAGGGGATTGAATATGACGTACCGCTTAACAGAGGGGGCGGAATATGCGTACCACTTAACAAAGGGGATTGAATATGACGTACCGCTTAACAGAGGGGGTGGAATATGCATACCACTTAACAAAGGGGATTGAATATGACGTACCGCTTAACAGAGGGGGCGGAATATGGCGTACCACTTAACAAAGGGGATTGAATACAGCGTACCGCTTAACAAAGCGGACTGAACGCGACTTAACAGTTGGGTTAGAATATGGCATACCGCCTGACAGAATGGGTGGAATACGGTGTTCCACCTTAACAGAGGCATACTTCTTATCAAACTGGATGGACTACCGAGCACATTTAGGAGAATATGAAATATCCATGTTTCTTAATGCGACACACACCTGTTAAAATCACGCTTTATGTCTGTGTAATATATGTAATTATGTTTTATGACGTAATTTGTTTTACATGAACAAAACGAAAAATCTGTACTCAATGTGTTTTTATCAAATTTGTGACTCCATTGCCATATCAAACATGTTATGGGTAGAGGCATTTGTGCTAGGTAAGGACGAAGACATTGGGTTGTGGTAGACTGGCCTTTTTTGCATGCAGGATAAGGTTATCCGCGTGCTAAATCTGATTTATATCACACATGGGGCAAGATA
>JAWPHD010024442.1:0-19186 GCA_037043455.1 Cyrtodaria siliqua | reverse complement strand
CATTGTTATAACTATCATCTTTGATTGCCAGGCAAACGGAAAAGCGATAAGCACCAATAAGTCATATAACTACCATTCTTTCAGAAGAAAATCATAAGCTTACTAATCAAAGTCGATCTACAAAGGAACATCCGTTTTTGTTTCGCCCAATGTAGTGGGTAGCGAGGCATAGCAGTCACTTTTCTGGCGTCGGCGGCTGCCACATTTTAAATCAACTATATCTCCACGACCGCTGCTCGAAATTTTCTGAATCTTTGTCAGATGCTCTGTTGGGTCAAGGGACATCACGTAATGCCACGATTACCAAGGTCAAAATTATATTTTGCTTAATTTTCCCAAAACTTAATCTTGGTAGGTAATTTAACCTTGGTTAGGTAACTTAACCTTTGCTAGGTAACTTAACCTCAGTTAACTGTATGTGATTGCCTCATTGTCTTTGTTTGATACATGGTCATACATATTGTTGGCACTGGTGGACATCACTGAACGACAAAAAATACCAAGGTTAAGGTCATATTTTGCTTATTTTTCCCAAACTTAACTTTGTTTAGGTAACTTAACCTTGGGTAGGTAACTAAACCTCAGTTAACTTTATGTGATTGCCTCACTTTATGACTTTGATACTTGGTCATATGTATTGTTGGCATTGGTAGACATCGCTGAATGACAAAAAATACCAAGGTCTAGGTCATATTTTGCGTTATTTACCCTAAACATCAGTTTTGTTAAGTAAGTTAACCTCAGTTAACTTTTTCTGATAACTTTAATTTCTTTGTTTGATACTTGATCATATGTATTGTATTGGAAGACATCGCTGAACGACAAAAAATACCAAGGTCAAGGTCATTTTTTATGTATTGTTGACATTGGTGGACATCGCCGGATGTCATATTTTGCATTATTTTCCCCAAACTTAAACTTAGTTAGGTAACTTAACCTTGGTTAGGTAACTTAGCCTCAGTTAACGTTATGTGATTGCCTCACTTTATGTCTTTGATATTTGGTCTTATGTATTGTTGGCACTGGTGGACATAGCTGGACGATAAAAAAACACCAAGGTCAAGGTAATATTGTGCGTTTTTTTCCCCAAACTTAACCTTAGTTAGGTAACTTAACCTTGGTTAGGTAACTTAACCTCAGTTAACGTTATGTTATTGCCTCACTTAAGTCTTTGATATTTGGTCATATGTATTGTTGACATTGGTGGACATCGCTGACCGACAAAAAATACCAGGGTCAAGGTCATATTTGGCGTTATTTTTCCAAAGCTACACCCTGGTAAAACCACTTAACCTCAGCTTAGGATGCACCCTTGTTTAACACCAGTACTAGTATCAAACTAATGACTAAGTTGTTGGTCAAATTTGATAGGGCATGATAATTTAGTATACATATTCTCAATAATTCCCATGAATTGTCCCGAGATATTGTAACATTTTAGTTTTTTAGCTCGACTATTCGAAGAATAAGAGAGCTTATGTAATCACCCCGGCGTCGGCGTCGGCGTTGGCGTCGGCGTCCAACATCAAGGTTTGCGTGTAAGCTGTGTTTACAAGTCTCTATCTCTTACATTTCATATCCTAGCACAAACAAATTTGGCCCTGGGCTTCCTCATAGCATTATCTTAAGGGCTGCATAAGCAATGTTGGTTCCTGTTATCCATGCGCTACCATGGAACCCAATTTATGATAGCCCATAAATGTGTTCCATTTCACCTCAAATTTTGCGTGTAAGCTGTGTTTACAAGTCTATATCTCTTACATTTTCTTAAATTAGCACAACCAAATTTGGCCATTAGCTTCCTTATAGCATTATCTTAAGGGCCGCTTAAGTAATTTTGGTTCTTGTAACCCCTGGGCTCCCATGGAAACCAAATTATGATAGCTCTTAAAATGTGTCTGTTTCACATCAAATTTTGCGTGTAAGCTGTGTTTACAGGTCTATATCTCTTACATTTCTTGTCCTAGCTGAACTAAATTTGGGAATTTATTTCCTTATAGAATGTTGTAAAGGGTTGGGTAAGTAATTTTGTCTTCTGCAAATTCTGGGCTCCCATGGAACCCAAATTGTGATGGCCAATAAAATGTGCAATAAAGGCAGATCTAGGTTTGCATGTAAGCATGTATATCTATAATTTAGGTTTGGGATTTCTGATAGCATTATGCATCTTATTCATACATGGGCTCCCTCCTCCACCCTCGCCCCCACTCCCTCCACCTCACCCCTCCCCTCCACCCCTTTATTTATTTGTTCATATTTTCTGTGTTGTTTTAGTCAATTCTTACACATATATGTTGCTCCCTCCCGCACCCCAACACCCCTCTTCACCCCATCTCTCACCCCCGGCCCTGCTACACTTGAAACTCATTTTTCTTTACATATTTCTGTGTTGTTTTAGTCAATTCTTACACATAGCTTATTACATGGCACTTCTTGCCCCCTTCCCCTCCCCCGTCTCTCCCCCTCACCCCCACTCAAATCCATTTTTTTGCTTTTTGTTTTTACATATTTCTGTGTTGCTTTTGTCAATTCTTACACATGTTGCCCTTCCCCCTCCCCCACCCCAGTGGAAACTGGAATATTTTTATGTTATTTTTATTTGTTTACATATTTCTGTGTCGTTTTGGTCAATTCTTACAGAACTTCTTACACCTATTGTTGCCACCTTCCCCCTCCACTCCCCACCCTCACTCTACCGCCCCCACCCCTCCCTCCGATTCGAAAATTGAACACATATTTTTGTGTTGCTGTTGTCAATTCTTATACATGTTGCCCCCTACTCCCCGCCTCCCCCTCCACACCCCCACTCGAAACTATTTTTTTTAATTTTTTATTTTATTTTTTTTTTACATATTTCTGTGTTGTTTTGGTCAATTCTTACATAGCTTCTTACACATATTGTTGCCCCCTCCATGCCCTCGCCTCTCCCACACCCCCGCTCGAAATCCGATTTTTTTTAAACATATTTCTGTGTTTTTTGTCAATTCATACACATGGCTATGTTGCCCCTCCCCTCCATCTCCCTACACACCCCCACACCTCCCACTTGAAACTGAAATATTGTTTATTTTTTATTATTATTTTTACATATTTCTGTGTTGTTTTGCTCAATTTTTACATAGCTTCTTACACATATTGTTGCCTCCTCCAGCCTCCCTTCCTTCGCCTCTCCCACTCCCCCCACTAGAATTTTTTTCATCTTTCTGTGTTGTTTTGGTAAATTCTTACACATGGCTATGTTGCCCCCTCCCCTCCATGCCCCTACACACACCCCCCACTTGAAACTGGAATTTTTAATTTTTTTATTTTTTACATATTTATGTGTTGTTTTAGTCATTTTTTACATAGCTTCTTACACATATATGTTGCCCTCAACCCCCACCCCCGCCTCTCCCCCACCACCACCCCACCCCCATCCCCACTCAAAATTCGATTTTTACATATTTCTGTGTTGTTTTGGTCAATTCTCACACATAGCTTCTTACACATATATGTTGCACCCCTCCCCCGCCCCGCCTTCCCACCCCACCCACCCACCCACTGTAATTTTGTTTACACATTTCTGTGTTTAACACATATATAGCTATGTTGCCCCACCCCACCCCATCGAAACTCTATTTTTTGACATATTTCAGTGTTGTTTTTGTCAATTCTTACACATAAAGACATATAGCTATGTTGCACCTCCCTTTCCATTATTTGGATATTAATATTTTAATTTGATATACATATAAAACAATTTGGATTACATTCAGATACACACATGAAATATCAATAAAAAAAAGAAATGAGGACACAATAAAAATTGCCAGATATCAGCTCCCTCCCCGAGTTGCCTTTCGACCACAAATTTCTTTAAAATGACAGCAATTTTGGATTAAAACAGATAAACATAATAAAATTCCACATATTTTTTATATCGGCCAGAGTTTTTATACAAGTCCCATCCCCCAACCCCATCCCACATTGTTTTAGCCTTGTTTTCTGATGCTAAATACTAGCTATATAACTTATTATTCTCTGAAAAATCGAATAGTCGAGCTGCGCTGTTCTCCGACAGCTCTTGTTGATTAGAATAAGCTATTGACGGAGTCGAAGGCTTTGCTTAGGTCAAAGAATCATTCAAACATATATCTAGAAGATTTGAACTATTTATCAATTAGAGTTTTAAGTGTCAATATGTGATGACTAGTTCTACATTTTTCCCGAAAGCCAATCTGTTCGGGACATATAATATTATTGTATTCTATAAATGAGACTAACCTATTGAAAAGGATTTTACTTAAAACCTTACTGAAGCTACTCGACGTGGCAATACCTCTATAGTTTGAGGGGTCTAAGTAGCCATCTCCCTTATAAATTGGTTTAGTTATGTTTTGTCTCCAGATATCAGGATGATTTCCACCTTAAAGGATAAAATTAAAAAGAAAAACATAGTCTTTTATTAAAAACTTGGATGAAATTTGTGTCATTTCACTTGAAATTTCATCTGTACAACATGCTCTCCCCTTTTTTTATATATTCAGAGGCATTTATGTTTACATTTAGTATTGCGTTATCCAAGGAAGAATATACTGCGTCAAAACTAACATCTAATAGTGTATTATTACTCGAAGTATTGACTAGTTTCTTAAAATAATTGACCCACACTTCCTGAGATATATTACCCGAAGGGTCAGATTTAAATTTATCCATTAAAGAATTGATTTTGTTTCTTCAGGATTTTCCCGTTCATTTGCTATGTTTGTGTTGTCTATTTTTCTTTCTAACCATGGTTTTATATTTCTTAGTTTCAGAGAACAGTTTTAACCGTAGCTGTCTGTCCCAAAAGTTTCTAGAGGCTAAGTGACAAGTATCAAATATGCTTAAACATGGCTAACCATTTATTATCAAACCATGTATTTTTTTTAACATGTCTTTTTTTACCGTTCTTTAATATTAGATTTGGGTTGTAAGAGAGCAGTTTTATGAATTGCATTATTAAATAGTTTTACCATGGCGTTCACTCTTTCATTTTCAGAAAATGTATGATTTAAAGAGGTTTCCATTAAATGTTGTGAAAAGACAGATCTATCAATACTTTCGATATGATATTGTTGAGAAAATCATTTTCTTTCGCTCATTCCATTTAATATTATTTGGACACAGTCTGACTGATTCCATATCGTGGTGACAACAATGTGAAAGGATTTTAACAGTTATAGAACAATGATCAGAACAAATATTATTGAACTTATCAACACGAATAGCATAACATTTTTAAGAAAATCAGAACTACGTATGCAATAGATGGATTAACCATTGTAGCCGTAAAAAGTGGCACTTCCTCTACTATCACACACTGTTCTCCCATTCAAAATATGCAACCATATTCATTTATAGATTGATATATTTCTATATTGTCTAATGTATAATTATTTGGAAAGAAACCTTGTAAACAGTTTATGGTATCATTTTGTAAAAAATCTAAGTCATTACAATTTATATGAGCATTAAGGTCTCCCATTACCATTTTATTACCATCTTGGCTATACTTAACTATGTCAGTTTCAAGTTTACCAAAGATATCATTGCTGAGGTAATTGGTGACATATCGATCACACATAAAGGTCTTTTTCAAATTAAAAAAATAAGTTTATTAAAGTTAAGCCAGATAATATCAGAATGTTTTTAGTAAAAAAGCTTGACATCCTGTCTCAAAGAATTTCTGACAAGGGCAGCAACTCCACCCTTTAAACGACTTGGGTTCTCGGTTCGACAATTTGAGACTCTAAAACAATCGTTCAAATTTAAGGTATCTTTTGAGCACGCATGCGTTTCATTTAAAAGTATTATATCACTTGACAAGTTATTAGTAAGTCTGACCCTTTGACCGCTTGACTGCGAGGTAAGTACACTCCCAGATAAATCTGTTCACGCTTGTGTTTAACACGTCTTCGGAGATACAGGTTTTATATGAACAAAATTTAAACGCATAGCAACATTTGTTTCATACATATACATTGTTATCACCTTATAACTGTGTTATACCAATACTGGTATGGGCGCATAAAGCACACGTTTGTAGTATTAATTGGTTTATGTTTTGGCTTCTAAACATTTCTTTCCGAAATGTATGTGTTTGCTTTTGTAACGTTATTTATGTATCCTGAAAAAGGCGATAAAAGTCAAAAGCGCTCGATATAAATGTGGTTTAAGCACTGTTGGGGTGATAATTTGTCTCACGTTTATAGCTGTATAAAAGAATGAGAAAACACATACATCTACAAAATACCTTTCAAAAGCATTGGATCCCAGAGGGGATACGAATATGATATAATAATCTAATATATGGAGGAAAGTCATGTTTTACAGTGCCATAACTGGGATTACACAAGAGCTTTCGGCTTACGCCTTTATCAGGGGTAGAACAGACACGCAACGAACACATTTAACGAAACAAATAAAACATGTAAAATACAAGGCTATTTGAAATTAACGTATCGTATGGCAGTGCTCTAAATATTGACCACGTTGAACATACACTCAGAAGTGGATATGACTTGATACTAATAACAGAAGATACTAATAATAGAACATTCCTGGTTGATTGAAGGTGAAAATACATTTTCTGATTAGTTCTGAAGAGAGGAGTTATGATGTGAAAACCCTACATCAAACCCTCTAAACATAAATCAGATTCTCCAAAGTACAGAATATGGTAACTCCAAAGTTAATAAATGCCAGAAACATATGTATAAGGCTAAGCAATATAACTGGAATATAAATGGAGACATTTTGATCAAGGTAGTAAGTAATAGTGTCAACAGTAATCATTCTCAAAGTATATGTGTATATACTGTGAGTTGCACCTAGTCTCCTTTGTTAATTCCTACTGGATGTTTAGTGTTTAATGTCATGTACCACTATTGCATTTCCCATAGGCCTCCAGTATAGCCTTTTGGCCTACAACACCTATTCCTATATCGGAACGGATGATGAAACCTAACTTTTGTTAAAGAACTATCTTAGAGACACTCAAAAATTACCAGCCAGTTGGGGGTAATGTGATGCCTTCAGCCTCTAATATTTCACTGAAGGTGGCCACCCCCAGAATGGCAGTCAAGAAATATTACTTTTTGCAAAAATACTTTCAGTACAATTGTATCAATCCAAATGCAAATTTCAGTCAAAATATCCTAAATCAACATGTTTTATGATGAAAATATAATATTTTGATGTTTTATGGGGATGTTTTATGATTTGTGTAATTTAATCCAATCAGAATCTGCCTTACAATCTGACTATATGCCCTAATAGACCCTATAATTTTTTCAACCAATCAGAAGCCCCAAATCAATAGTGGTATCTGACCTTAAGCATCTTATCCTGTACATTTCACGCAATTTACGTTCTGCTTCGACTAAATTTGGATTGAGTTTACATATAAACTGTATTTCAGTTGTAAAATGGTTAACTACAACTGTATAATCCTAAAGACGTTTTGAAGGTGGCTAGACTCAGCGGCCTTTTTTTGCCACTGACCGTTCCAATGCGGTAGCCCTAATATCAACCCTTTTGTGTTTGTGATGTCTTATTTTGCTTTTTATTTATCTTTAAATTTGTTCTTTGTTTCTGTGTGTGTTTGTGGTTGATTGTCGTCCTAGAATGCTGCTTTCCCTGTTCGATTTTTATATCTATAATTAGGATATATATTTATGCTACTGCCTGAAGATCTACTTAAATAAGTAATGAGAGTACTAGCGGAATAGAATAGAAAAGTAACTTTAAAAGAATTTCTTGATTTTTATTTTATTCATATATATAAATGTAAATGTGTTTATACGTTTATTTAAGCAAAGGTTCAAAGATTGTTTTACACAAAAATGGTCCGAACAAAACTCTACTAGAGCTAGAAGCTATAAAACCTTTCTCCCAGTTTGGCTTTAAAAGGTATTTAGACAAAATTACAATAAACTAATTTCGCTTTGCATTAAGAAGATTAAGAGAGTCATCTCACAGGTTAGAAATCGAGACAGGCCGTTGGCATAAACCAAATAAGACTCCATTAAATGAAAGAAAATGCCAATTATGTAACATTCTAGAAGATGAATTTCATTTTTTACTCGAATGTCCCCTTTATTTTAATCTTAGGGTACAATATATTAAAGCTTATTATTATATTTCAACATTTATAGAATTAATGAAAAATGAAAATGTTAAAACGATAAGTAATATTTCAAACTATACATACAAAGCATTCTTGAAGAGAAATAGTATGGTCTATTTGAATTAGGACAGAATAAGATTTCATAATATATTTTACAAGTCACTTTTGCTTAATTTGAATGAGATTAGGAAGTATATGTTATTCTATAAGTTCAACATTTTACTTACTTATATATATATCTATTTATTTATTTTCATTTGTGAACATAAATAACATAAATGTTGTTTTGTTTATGCGTTAATATACACATCCAATTTCTTGCATTTCGTTCCGGTAAGATTAAGGCAAATATAAAAACGAATTGTATATTTCCATGTAATGTTGACTAGGACTGTAACTTAGATTTTAACCTCATTCTATGAGGTTAAATAGTTTTGAGTAGTTATAATGCATTGGGACATCTATTATTATAATTATTGTTATCATTTCGTTAATTAAGTTATTAGATGTATACTGATAGGCCTAAGGCTTTTTATATTAATAAACTATCTATATATTTGAATATAAAATAAGAAACGTGTATTCATCCGATGGACAATAAGGAATATATTACATATACTTGTAAAAGTGATGCCAGCAAGCCATTGACTGTTAACTTATAAATATGATGTGTTTTGTATTGTATACTGATAGGCCATTTGGTCTTTTGTATTAATAAAGTTTATACATATATACCTAAATTTCGCCACCTTCAAAAGGTCTTTAAGGTTATACAGTTATATTTAACCATTTTACAACTGAAATACATTTTATAGTTGCATTCCTTATAATTTCTATTTGAATAATTTCACATTTGGTTAACCTTATGATTTGAGTTTGATATATTTTTATATATTCACTACAAATCAACAAATATCATATATTTATTTTATCTCGAAGTGATAAAATTTAAGAAACAAATTCTTGCTTCGCTATTGTATTCTCACTTCCGGATGAATATAATTATAACAATCCATTACATGGGAAAGACACTTTTTCATTCGATAACAACATTTTTTAACAGAACATTTTCATTTGCACCGGTCTAGCTATAAATTGGCCACTTGATTAGTTGCCACACTGACACTGAAGTTCAGAAGGTATATAAATTCCGATATTCCGATAGGCATTACTGCTGCGAGAGTTCTTAACGGAGTCGATTTCAAAATATGAAAATGAATATATTTTGGATTATTACCTATTTGATTATTGCAAACTATAACGCGTTTTGCAATGAGGGTTTACTGAGGGTTTAAAACTACTTCTTTCTATTGAAGAGGAGTACTGCGCGGATATTACTTGGTGTACCCTGGGCGCAGTCTTAGGAACAACAAGTTTAGCATGCTGCCATCCATGTTAGTGTACAGACCAGTGCGTGAAGTACGGCGCTTGCCGTCCGGATTATGAGCTGTCTAAATCACTCGGAGGTCAAGTGTACGGCAACGTTTCGGAATTGTTTACCGTACTAGAAAACATAACACTGGTTCATCACGTGACAGTTCTGCCTACTGCAGGGGATATTCTCAAAATATATGACAGTGATGACACCCCAATCCATCACGTGGAATGTGTCCGTGCCCATATGCACGAATTTGTCATGAAGTCGATATTGACGCCGGCTTTCGAAATGGTAACAAGCTGCCCTTATAATTATTCTAGAAATGATATAATTAAAAAATGTCAACAACGTACAAACGATCTTGAGCAACCCAACTTTGACCATCTTATACCGGTTACTTCTTCTGTTACTGGACTTGTGTATAAAAATAAGCATTGTTTCGCATGCGGCTACGAGCACAACGCGACCACTGTTAAATGGGAAATTTTTCTGTCTTGTACAAGACGTTATATGGAAGAAGGATTCAAGAGTATGGTCGCTAGAAATCCTTACGAGTTATTTCTTGAGTATTATCAATATGGTTTGAGTAACGATGATTGCATCATAGTTTATAAAATACCCGAAGTCGCTAACCAGCGTCGCGGTCCGAAAAGATGTTTAAAAATCGATATAAATAGCTGTAACCAATCAAGAAATATAAGTAATTCGAACACTGACTTAGAACAGGCATGCAGCCTATTTAAATCGCCCGTATCTGTTAATTCGGAACCTAAAAATATCAAAACCGTCTTTAAAAACATCGCATGCGCTTATTGCAATGGTATTGCTTTTAATATCTCATGCACGCACATTGATTACGAGATCATGTTGCAGTTAGACTTATCGAATCTCAAGAATGACGAACATATCAACGTTTATGAAAAACTAGCATTCTTAGATGTGAACACTAAGGATATATCGGATCAACATGAATGCAAAATGGGGTATATCTACGACAAATTTTTCATAAGCTGTTGAAAAGTGCATGAAATTACGGGGAGTGGAAGGGATGAGATGAGAGTTGGGGTGCAGGTTTTTGATTTGACCTGGTTTTAGTAGTCACATGCATGTGCATAAACATCTTGAAAAGTAATGTATTATCATTGTTCAGATAACAATATAACAAAGTAAACATATAACTGAATTTTGTCGATGTATATATGCATATTGTGTGTGTGTGCGTGCGTGCGTGCGTGCATGTATGATTTTGTGCAGAAGGCCACATTGAAAATAAGATGTATATGATGTATGTTATATAACTCTAATGTGTTACCTTCTTTAAATAAAGCTTTTTTTTATTATTATTATTATTATTATTATTATTATGTGTACTTTGTTATAGACGCCTCAGGTATCTGTATCTTTTGGCTGTTACTTGTGATGCGCAAGCTTCATAAACGCTGCTCTCAACTAAATTCGCTCTTCGGGGCATAGAATTTTGTTAGATACTGGGACCATACGCCGCTGGAGTTTGGAGTTTCTTGGAGTGTTGGTGACGACCTCTGTTGAAGTGACCACTTCACCCTATTTATTGAAAATATCGGCCCTATAGTTCTCGAAAAAACGTTACGATGGAAACTTTGTAAAGCTGATTGGGATACGTTTCTCTTTTTGAGGAACAATTAAAGCCTTCCGTTTTCGGGGATGTCGAAGACGCCATTACTCTTTTTACCAAAACCCTTCATGATATAGCTGATCAGACTATTCCAAAAAACTAGGCAAATCCAAAACGCCCACATAAACAATGGTATGATGATGATTTCAAAAAGGCAGTCAGCGATCTTAAAGCTGCATTGAATGCTTTTAACTTGCGGCCAACTCAATTTTTTTTAGAGACTTTCGGAGTTTCTCGTGCGAAAGCCCGTAGTTCTATTAAGGATAGCAAGAGGAAATCCTGGAGAGTTTATGTCTTTAGGCTGAACTCCCGCTCATCTCTTAAGAAGACGTGGGACATGGTCCGGAAAATAAACGTTAAAGGTAATTCTAGTTGTGTAAATCATCTTAAAACCGATAATGAAGATATAACCTATGTCAAAGATATTACAAAGATAACCTATGTCAAAGATATTACAAAGATATTACAAACACTTTGGCAGAAACCTTTTCTAAAAACTCTTTTTCTGAAAACTGCCAACCAAATCTGGAAAAAAAAGAAACTAAAAGAACAGTAGAAGCCGAATTCAATATGTCATTAAATTGCAATCTAACCTTCAAACCCAACTTTCGATACCGTTTTTAAACCTAATTATGACCCCTTTCTGATCGATCAAAACCAGAAGGCCATTCGACCATTTGGTCTTCGTATTACACCAAAATTAAGAGACATTGAAATCGACCTAAATTTTATCGCTAAGTACAAAGTACGACAAATTCTACCATGGACTTTGGAAACGCCAACAATTACTTTTGATCTTTGTAATAGTAACAAATCAAGTATAGATCCTACTATCTTTCAAAGCAAATTTAATGAAATTACATCGAAAAACAGTAACTTCCAACTTATATAGGCGAAGGTTTAACAACGCAACGTCGTTTACCATTCGGCCACGGAGACGCTTAAGACCATTTGAATGTTGGTCTAAACCGGATATGGCAGTCACCATTTTGAAATTTTTTGACATAATAGTTCTAAATTACCAATAATCTAGTTGAAACCGGAAGCACGTGTCTGTTTTGTGTACTGGATCATCCACAATTAGTTCTTTGGTATAATAATGAAGTTTCCCTCTTTTTATTAGTTTATAAAATAGTGCATAGTCTTCGTGTCGTTTTTGTCTGGTGTGTCTATGTCAGCCAATCAGAAACGATACCAAAATTTCGGTTAAATGGCTTCCGCTTCAATGTTTTTAAGAAAAAAGTTCCAGACGTTTGTCTGGGAAAAAAAGCAAGCGTCGCAGGTGATCTAGACAACCACTAATTCAGCTGCTAAAGGCAGCTGACTCTTATATTGCTTTTATATCTGTATGTGGTTAACAGACTGTGACTCATGTAAGTGGCAATAAGCATGCATTACAACTTGTATTCCTAGAGAACTCGTCTGAAAAACTTGAATGGTATAAACACATATTTTGTAACGTTGAAAGGTTACCATTTCACTTGCTGAAATGACGTTTTCGTAAACCAGTCTAATGTAGCATGTCATTCGCAACATCTCGTACACTGATTTCCGCGATCCTGAAGAATGACGGGATTGGCCGAGCGTTCACGATTTGTAGCATGTAATCAGCTGAATTACTATTATATGTATATTAACGACGGAACATTCACAAGCCTCAATACAATCTCCATGCAGAGTTATCGTTCCTTGCACTCACATATATCTCTGCTAACTACTCAATTACAAGATTTTGGTAAAACCTGTTAAATTGGAATATGTTTGCCTGAAACTTATTTATTTCTTGTGTAAATATAATTTTCAGAATATCTGCAAATTAGATGTTGCAAAATTTGAAATAATGCATGAAAACAATTTAGTTTTAATCGGGACTATTTTACCACAAAAATAATACGTACTTAGGTCTCCTCAATCGAAACGCATATGTAAACATTTTAAACCGAAGTTCGATAGCAGAAAACTACTAAAAAAATTAACTCATAGAAATAAAAATTGAAATTATTTAATATAGGTCTATATTTTATCTTTGCAGATCACGCAAAACGATTTATTATAAACATCGTCATAACTTTTTTGAATAATCACGTGACCTAACCGTTCGCTCTACTTCCTTTGAAGTTGACAGAGTCAAATGAGGAACGAGTGTATTCCTTGTAGAGATTGGCCTCAATAACGCAGTTGATCGAGGCACCGTGTTACTGCCCAGGAAGGTAGGGTTCAAGCCTGCTGATTTCCCTATTTTTTTCGCGGGATCCCGAAGAATGACGGGATTGGCCGAGCGTTCACGATTGGTAGCATGTAATCAGCTGAATTACTATTATATGTATATTAGCGACGAAACTCACAAGCCTCATTAACGCAGTCGGTCGAGGCGCTGTGTTACTGCCCAGGAAGGTAGGGTTCAATCCTGCTGATTGCCCGATTTTTTTTTTTCATTTTTCATTGGTTTCATTATTGCTGATGGCAGGGCTTTATATTTAATTATCAGCCCAGCTGATGGTAAGGTAGCAACAGTTCCTTAACTAATTACACATGGTAACAGTGAACAGTTTATATGTGTTGTAATGCACACTATTTCTGTGCTGATGTGTACTTTAGAACGTCGTCCTACAAAGGTGAATATGTAATCAATTGGTAAGGCATGTCAAGGATTCGCGTAACACAAATTGGGTTAAAAAACGGTCATGGCGTGACAACTCTTTTTTTTAATATTGTTTTAACACCCGTGACTTGGTCTGTTATTATGTTAAACTTTGTTCCCAGAAATAATGCTATTTTCTCTCGGCAGCTATTTTACGCTTGCGTAAAACCTTGCCTGTCTTCTCAATAATAATGTTTAATTATCTGCGTGCCTTCATTCCCTTTAAACACGTGGTGTAAACAATGAAATCATATAACGCTAACCTTAAACTAATATAATTGTGTTTCAAGTCTTATTTGATCCCTTTCATCGGAGACTTTATAAGTCATCGGTGTTTTTTTACTTGATGTCTTTCTGCATTCTTCAGGCTGCGATTTTCTGACAAAAAGCTTGTATATGATTCAGTTTATAGACGTTGCCACATGCTACACTAGTTTGTCTTATTTTTCCGTATTGTTCTCCATTACATAAATTTGATGTGTCATAGTTCTTATATGAAACCAGCTGGCAGATTTTAATACCTTCTATTAACCATTAGATGCTATTTAAAAGTAGCCAATAAATAAAGAAACCTTCATTACTGAAATAGCAAAAGAAATGTGCGAAATATATTGAAATACAGACTATATGACATTTCAAAGGAATGTTTAAAGCAAAGTTATCAATTGTACGGTATATTCCAATAATAATAATAAGGCAATCCTTAAAAAAAGTGTTTGCTGTTTCCAGACACAGGGTTTGATAAATGGGTAGGTAGATTATTATTCTTGCTTGTTTGCCAATTGGAGTAAACATCTGAAAAATTAAAGGAAAATATACTGAAGATAGTTTTGTTTGTTTTTTTGTATGGTGTTTGACGTCATTTTCAACACATGTAAGGTTATATACGACGGTCGATTTTTTTGTGGTGGAGGCAGACCATCCACTTCTCCTGGATAGAACCAGTACTGTACACCTCCCGCCATCCATAAGAATCGACACTTCCTGACTTACAATTCGAGCTCCCAGTTGGATTATAACCCGCAGCAGTGAGAGGCGAAGGTTTACAACGCAACGTCGTTAACCATTCGGCCACAGAGACGCTTACTGAAGATAGGAACAACAACAAAACAAAAATGTTAAAGAATTGCTATAAAAGTTTTGGGTCCGTTTTCGTGAGTAAGTAGGGAAACAGCAAACCAACACTTTTTTATGGTCGGCCTATCCGGAATGGCGTGGCTTAGTGAAGGAGCGTCCGCATCGCATGCGGGGTGTCGTAGGTTCAATTTATACATTATAATATTTTGGAGGATTTCTTTTCGTCGAGTTGCGAGTTACAAAATGCGAGTTGCGCGAAGAAGCGTTAGTTTCAGAAATAATAGCTTTATTAAGTTGAAAAAATGAGATATAGGGTCCAATAGAAACCACAGCGTCCGAGCGCAATGGCATCGTAGGTCCACACTGGACTGCAAACAAGGACTTGACAATACCATGAAAGAGACAAAAAACAACAGAAAGCGTGGTGAAGACAGGGTTACCGACTTGGAACGGTCAGTAGGCAATAAGGCCTACTGATTAGCTTGAATCGATTTTATATGCGCACAATCCTCGCTATTGTCCTGTCTTCAACGACCAAATAGACAAGACAGTGTAAACAAAACTACATCCCATCAAAAGGAATTCTCTAACAATAAAGTCCACATCCTGAGAAACTAACTAAAGAAACACATACAAAATAATAAACATCTCAGGATGTATCCAGAATCGTACTGAACAACCATAGTAGTTGCAGCTAAAGAGAAAACCAATCTAGGGTACGACCAGAAAACCCGAAGGACGAAAGCTCATGCACCCACCTCCCTTAGTTGGGGTTTCTGTAGGTACAATCATAGAGTCCCAAGAGGTAGTCCAGTCATCGCACAAGTGAAAAGTGAAGCGTAATGACTGACTGTAGAGGGGTCAATCACTAAACATGCAGTGCGCTGTAAAACCAAAGGGTTATATCCTTTTCTGACGAACTTCCTGATTAAATTTGTAAAGCGGTCAGTCAGGAAACCCGTCGGACCCCTTTAACTTTCGAAGTTTATAGACCAAGTCTCCATAAAATGAGGGTTGTGATATGCCTAGTCGCAGAAGTGTCTTAAGGTTGGTGTTGTACTTTTCCAGCAGGCCCTCGTTACGGCGGTAGAATTTAGAGAAAGATCTACGTAGTTTGTGATAACGAAAACCCTGCTGAAGAAGTTTACTTGTAATGAATTGATTTCGATCATTGAAGTCAATAACATCATTACATGCTCTAGCATTTCGAATGAGCTGGGAGATATACACCCCGTACGAGGTAGCACGAGGTACATCTCCATCCAGGTGTGGATAGTTAACGATGTTAAAATTGAAATCATCTCTCTTATCATAGATTTTAGTATGAATACAATCATTTGAAATCGAGAGATGAAGATCGAGAAATGCTGCTTCTGTATCCGAAATGTTGGCTTTATTCAACTTGAGCTGTGGCGGATAAATGTTAGCAACCATATGAGCAAAGAACGGATTATCAATATTGAATATGTCATCAAGATACCGAGAAGTATTATTAAAGGCATCAATAATTTCACCCTGGCTAGCAGGTGACAAACTCAACATAAAATCTCTTTCATAGCAGTACAAAAACAAATCTGCAACAAGTGGCGCACAGTTAGTACCCATAGGAATACCAACAACCTGGCGGTAAATAGTTTTACCGTATCTTATAAAAATGTTATCCAGAAGAAAAGATAAATCTCTGCAAACATCAGTTCAAGTCCACAAATTATACTTATCAATGGGGGCGTTAGTAAAGAAAGCCCTGACATTATTACAAGCTAAAAAAGTTGTACCTTCTCTAGCAAATGTCTTCTGAATAAGCTGAAGCAATTTTTCTTTGATACGATTATGTGGTAGTGTAGTATACAGTGTAGAAAAGTCGTAGGTGCTTAGAGAAGAGGCATGAAAATGCTTACACCGTAGTTTGTCAAGAACTTCTCCAGAGATTTTGATAGACCAAAACAGATTGATTCCTGAGTTCTCGAAGGCCTTTCCGCAATATTTTACAATATGTTCTTTAATCGCGGATATTCAGGAAGTCAATAGTTTTGATATATTGGTCGTGGTACATGAACTAGAATTAGCGATAAAACGTGCTTTGTAAGGAATTTTTTGAAGTTTGGGTATCCAGTACATAGTAGGGAGCTTCGTCTGCTTACTAATTACAGAAACCTTTATAGTCTCCATAAAGGTCACATGCTGGGAAACAATGTCAGTCTCCAGCAGAGGTGTAGTCTGATAAGCAGAAGTGCTCGCTAGCTCAGCATTAAAAATATTGATATAATGTAGTCGTCACACAATAGTTCTTTAGGGTATATATTATTAACAATAGTAGAAAAGAAAGGGTTGTCAATGTTTAATATGTCATCCAGATACGGAGAGGTGTCATTAAAGGCTGCAATAACATCTTCTTGTGTATCTGGTGAAAGACTCAAAATTAAAGCCTAGAACTCCTTCAACTATATCCCCAACAACTCTTACATCTACTACATCTACTTCAGATACTTCTACTTTAGATATCGGGGGTACATTTTCAATTGCTTTAGTTTTCTTACTTAAATTTCGATTCGGTGGTTCCACTACTCCGGCCGATAAAGGATCTGGATATTGTTTAACCACCCATAGGATATGTTGCATGCTTTTTAATTTAGTCTTTTGGCTGTTACTTGTGATGCGCAGTCTTCATAAACGCTGCTCTCAACTAAATTCGCTCTTCGGGGCATATAATTTTGTTAGATACTGGGACCATACGCCGCTGGAGTTTGGAGTTTCTTGGAGTGTTGGTGACGACCTCTGTGGAATTAACCACTTCCCCGTATTTCTTGGAAATATCGGCCCTCTACTTTTGGAAAAAAAGTTACGATGAAAACTTTGCAAAGCTGATTGGGAAACGTTTCTCTTTATGAGGAACAATTAAAGCCTTCCGTTTTGGAGGATGTGGAAGACGCAACTACTCTTTTTACCAAAACCCTTCATGATATAGGTGATTAAGCTATTCCAAAAACCTCGGCAAATCCAAAACGCCCACATAAACAATGGTATGATGATGACTGCAAAAGGGCAGTCAGCGATCTTAAAGGTGCATTGAATGCTTTTACTTGCGGCCAACTCAAAATAATTTAGACACTTTCAGAGTTTCTCGTGCGAAAACCCGTAGTTCTATTAAGGATAGCAAGAGGAAATCATGGATAGCTTATGTCTTTAGGCTGAACTCCTGCTCATCTCTTATGGTCCGGAAAATAAACGGTAAAGGTAATTCTAGTTGTGTAAATCATCTTAAAACTGATAATGAAGATATTACCTATGTCAAAGATATTACAAACACTTTGGCAGAAACATTTTCTAAAAAGTCTTTTTCTGAAAATTGCCAAACAAATTTTCTGAAAAAAAAAAAGAAACTAAAAGAACAGAAGAAGCCGAATTTCAAGTCGAAAATTATGGAGAAATCCAACAAACTGCTCACTCTCAAAGAACTTCGAGAATCCCTTAAAAAGGCTCATGATACATCAGCTGGTCCTGATGATATCCATTATCAATTATTAAAACATTTACCTGAAACCTGTCTCTCTACACTTCTTGATATATTTAATCAAGGTTTGGGTAACAGGAAACTTCCCCGATTTTTGGCGGGAATAAATCGTTATTCCAGTCCTCAAACCTAGAAAAGATCATGCGCACCCAATAAATTATCGCCGTATTGCTTTAACAAGTTGCATATGCAAAACCATAGAAAGAATGATAAATGAGAGTCTCGTTTGGTACCTGGAATCCAACGAACTGATAACAAAGTATGAAAGTGGATTCCGGCGCCAACGAAGCACAACAGACACATCTCATTCGGGTTGAATCATTTATTAGGAAAACTTTCATAAAAAGAGAACATCTAGTCGCTGTATTTTTTGACTTGGAGAACGAAATATAAAAAGATCGGACAGGGAAAGTAGCATTCAAGGAAGACAGTCAACCACAAAACACAGAAACAAACACGCAAACAGACAAACAAGAAGGCAAAAGTAATATTAAATGCAAACGACATCACAAACACAAAAGGGTTGACAATAGGGCTACCGCCTTGGAACGGCCAGTGGCTAAGTAAGCCAGTGGGGGTTTAAACCGGTTCTAGGGTGCACCAAACCTCACACTTTCCCTACTGTCATCCCATTAAAACAGGACCTGAAACAGGAGAGTAAAAGCTTATGATACTGCATGGGAGTACGGTATTATGAATGATCTTTATGACCTTAGTCTTAGAGGACGATTATCAATTTTATAGAGAATTTCTTAGATGATAAACAGGTCCGAATG
>JAWPHD010024441.1:0-19187 GCA_037043455.1 Cyrtodaria siliqua | reverse complement strand
TAAGAACTGAATATATATGTGTAAGAACTGAATATATAAGCGTAAGAACTGAATATATATGCAAAAGAACTGAATATATATGCGCAAGAACTGAATATATATGTGTAAGTACTGAATATATATGCTTTAGAGTTGAATATATATGTGTAAGAACTGAATATATATGTGTAAGAACTGAATATATATGCGTAAGAACTGAATATATGTGTAAAGAACTGAATATATATGTGTAAGAACTGAATATATATGCGTAAGAACTGAATATATATGCGTAAGAACTGAATATATATGCATAAGAACTGAATATATATGCGTAAGAACTGAATATATATGCGTAAGAACTGAATATATATGTGTAAGAACTGAATATATATGCGTAAGAACTGAATATATATGTGTTAGAACTGAATATATATGCGTAAGAACTGAATATAAATGCGTAAGAACTGAATATATATGTGTAAGAACTGAATATATATGCGTAAGAACTGAATATGTATGCCTAAGAACTGAATATATATGTGTAAGAACTGAATATATATGTGTAAGAACTAAATGTATGTGTAAGAACTTAATATATATGCGTAGGAACTGAATATATATGCGTAAGAACTGAATATATATGCGTAAGAACTGAATATATATGTGTAAGAACTGAACATATATGCAACAACTGAATATATATGTGTAAGAACTGAATATATATGTGTAAGAACTGACTATATATGTGTCAGAACTGAATATATATGCGTAAGAACTGAATATATATGCGTAAGAACTGAATATATATGCATAAGAACTGAATATATATGCGTAAGAATTGAATATATATGTGTTATAACTGAATATATATGCGTAAGAACTGAATATATAAGCGTAAGAACTGAATATATATGTGTAAGAACTGAATATATATGCGTAAGAACTGAATATATGTGTAAGAACTGAATATATATGTGTAAGAACTGAATATATATGCGTAAGAACTGAATATATGTGTAAGAACTGAATATATATGTGTAAGAACTGAATATATATGCGTAAGAACTGAATAAATATGCGTAAAAACTGAATATATATGCATAAGAACTGAATATATATGCGTAAGAACTGAATATATATGCGTAAGAACTGAATATATATGTGTAAGAACTGAATATATATGCGTAAGAACTGAATATATATGTGTAAGAACTGAATATATATGTGTAAGAACTGAATATATATGCGTAAGAACTGAATATATATGCGTAAGAACTGAATATATATGCGTAAGAACTGAATATATGTGCATAAGAACTGAATATATATGCGTAAGAATTGAATATATATGTGTTATAACTGAATATATATGCGTAAGAACTGAATATATAAGCGTAAGAACTGAATATATATGTGTAAGTACTGAATATATATGCGTAAGAACTGAATATATGTGTAAGAACTGAATATATATGTGTAAGAACTGAATATATATGCGTAAGAACTGAATATATGTGTAAGAACTGAATATATATGTGTAAGAACTGAATATATATGCGTAAGAACTGAATATATATGCGTAAGAACTGAATATATATGTGTAAGAACTGAATATATATGTGTAAGAACTGAATATATAGGCGTAAGAACTGAATATATATGCGTAAGAAGTGAATATATATGTGTAAGAACTGAGTATATATGCGTAAGAACTGAATATATATGTAAGAACTGAATATATATGCGTAAGAATTGAATATATATGAATAAGAACTGAATATCTATGCGTAAGAACTGAATATATATGCATAAGAACTGAACATATATGCGTAAGAACTGAATATATATGCGTAAGAAGTGAATATATATGTGTTAGAACTGAATATATATTTGTAAGAACTGAATATATATGTGTAAGAACTGAATATATATGCGTAAGAAGTGAATATATGTGTAAGAACAGAATATATATGTGTAAGAACTGAATATATATGCGTAAGAACTGAATATATGTGCTAGAAGTGAATATATATGCGTAAGAAATGAATATATATGCGTAAGAACTGAATATATATGTGTAAGAACTGAATAGATATGTGTAAGAACTGAATATATATGCATAAGAACTGAATATGCATGAGAACTGAATATATATGTGTAAGAACTGAATATATATGTGTAATAACTGAATATATATGCGTAAGAACTGAATATATATGCGTAAGAACTGAATATATATGCATAAGAACTGAACATATATGCGTAAGAACTGAATATATATGCGAAAGAAGTGAATATATGTGTAAGAACTGAATATATATGTGTAAGAAGTGAATATATATGCGTAAGAACTGAATATGCATAAGAACTGAATATATATTTGTAAGAACTGAATATTTATGCGTAAGAACTGAATATATGTGTGTAAGAACTGAATATATATGTGTAAGAACTGAATATATATGCGTAAGAACTGAATATATATGCGTAAGAACTGAATATATATGCATAAGTACTGAAAATCTATGCGTAAGAACTGAATATATCTGTGTAAGAACTAAATATATATGCGTAAGAACTGAATAAATATGTGTAAGAACTGAATATATATGTGTAAGAACTGAATATATATATGTGTAAGAACTGAATATATATGCGTATGAATTAAATATATATGCGTAAGAAGTGAATAGATATGTGTAAGAACTGAATATATATGCGTAAGAACTGAATATGTATGTGTAAGAAATGAATATACGTGTAAGAACTGAATATATATGCGTAAGAACTGAATATATGTGTGTAAGAACTGAAAATATATGTGTAAGAACTGAATATATATGCGTAAGAACTGAATATATATGCAGAAGAACTGAATATATATGCGTAAGAACTGAATATATATGTGTATGAGCTAATAATATTTGTGTAAGAACTGAATATATATGTGTAAGAACTGAATATATATGCGTAAGAACTGTATATATGTGTAAGAACTGAATATATATTTGTAAGAACTGAATATATATGCGTAAGAACTGAATATATATGCGTAAGAACTGAATATATATCCATAAGAACTGAATATATATGCGTAAGAACTGAATATAAATGCGTAAGAACTGAGTATATATGTGTAAGAACTGAATATATATGCGTAAGAACTGAATATATATGTGTAAGAACTGAATATATATGCGTAAGAACTGAATATATATGTGTAAGAACTGAATATATATGCGTAAGAACTGAATATATATGTGTAAGAACTGAACATATATGCGTAAGAACTGAATATATATGCGTAAGAACTGAATATATATGCATAAGAACTGAATATATATGCGTAAGAATTGAATATATATGTGTTATAACTGAATATATATGCGTAAGAACTGAATATATAAGCGTAAGAACTGAATATATATGCAAAAGAACTGAATATATATGCAAAAGAACTGAATATATATGTGTAAGTACTGAATATATATGCTTTAGAGTTGAATATATATGTGTAAGAACTGAATATATATGTGTAAGAACTGAATATATATGCGTAAGAACTGAATATATGTGTAAGAACTGAATATATATGTGTAAGAACTGAATATATATGCATAAGAACTGAATATATATGCGTAAGAACTGAATATATATCCATAAGAACTGAATATATATGCTTAAGAACTGAATAAAAATAGGTAAGAACTGAATATATATGTGTAAGAACTGAATATATATGCGTAAGAACTGACTATATATGCGTAAGAACTGAATATATATGTGTAAGAACTGAACATATATGTGTAAGAACTAAATGAATGTGTAAGAACTTAATATATGTGCGTAAGAACTGAATATATATGCGTAAGAACTGAATATATATGTGTAAGAACTGAACATATATGCGTAAGAACTGAATATATATGCGTAATAACTGAATATATATGCATAAGAACTGAATATATATGCGTAATAACTGAATATATGTGTAAGAACTGAATATATATGCGTAAGAACTGAATATATATGCGTAAGAACTGAATATATATGCATAAGAACTAAATATATATGCGTAAGAACTGAATATATATGCGTAAAAACTGAATATATATGTGTATGAACTGAATATATATGTGTAAGAACTGAATATATATGCGTAAGAACTGAATATATATGCGTTAGAACTGAATATATATGAGTTAGAACTGAATATATATGGGTAAGAACTGAATATAAATGCATAAGAACTGAACATATATGCGTAAGAACTGAATATATATGCGTAAGAAGTGAATACATGTGTTAGAACTGAATATATATGTGTAAGAACTAAATATATATGCGTAAGAACTGAACATATATGCGGACGAAATTAATATATATGCGTTAGAACTGAATATATATGCGTAAGAACTGAATATATATATGTAAGAACTGAATTAGTATGTGTATGAACTGAATATATATGCGTAAGAACTGAATATATATGCGTAAGAACTGAATATATATGTGTAAGAACTGAATATATATGTGTAAGAACTGAATATATAGGCGTAAGAACTGAATATATATGCGTAAGAAGTGAATATATATGTGTAAGAACTGAGTATATATGCGTAAGAACTGAATATATATGTAAGAACTGAATATATTTGCGTAAGAACTGAATATATATGAATAAGAACTGAATATCTATGCGTAAGAACTGAATATATATGCATAAGAACTGAACATATATGCGTAAGAACTGAATATTTATGCGTAAGAAGTGAATATATGCGTAAGAACCGAATATATATGTGTAAGAACTGAATATATATGCGTAAGAACTGAATATATATGTGTTAGAACTGAATATATATTTGTAAGAACTGAATATATATGTGTAAGAACTGAATATATATGCGTAAGAAGTGAATATACGTGTAAGAACTGAATATATATGTGTAAGAACTGAATATATATGCGTAAGAACTGAATATATGTGTTAGAAGTGAATATATATGCGTAAGAAATGAATATATACGCGTAAGAACTGAATATATATGCCTAAGAACTGAATATATATGCGTAAGAACTGAATATATATGCATAAGAACTGAATATGCATGAGAACTGAATATATATGTGTAAGAACTGAATATATATGTCTAAGAACTGAATATATATGCGTAATAACTGAATATATATGCGTAAGAACTGAATATATATGCATAAGAACTGAACATATATGCGTAAGAACTGAATATATATGCGAAAGAAGTGAATATATGTGTAAGAACTGAATATATATGTGTAAGAAGTGAATATATATGCGTAAGAACTGAATATGCATAAGAACTGAATATATATGTGTAAGAACTGAATATTTATGCGTAAGAACTGAATATATGTGTGTAAGAACTGAATATATATGTGTAAGAACTGAATATATATGCGTAAGAACTGAATATATATGCGTAAGAACTGAATATATATGCATAAGTACTGAAAATCTATGCGTAAGAACTAAATATATCTGTGTAAGAACTAAATATATATGCGTAAGAACTGAATATATATGTGTAAGAACTGAATATATATGTGTAAGAACTGAATATATATATGTGTAAGAACTGAATATATATGCGTAAGAATTAAATATATATGGGTAAGAAGTGAATAGATATGTGTAAGAACTGAATATATATGCGTAAGAACTGAATATGTATGTGTAAGAAATGAATATACGTGTAAGAACTGAATATATATGCGTAAGAACTGAATATATGTGTGTAAGAACTGAATATATATGTGTAAGAACTGAATATATATGCGTAAGAACTGAATATATATGCAGAAGAACTGAATATATATGCGTAAGAACTGAATATATATGTGTATGAGCTAATAATATTTGTGTAAGAACTGAATATATATGTGTAAGAACTGAATATATATGCGTAAGAACTGAATATATGTGTAAGAACTGAATATATATTTGTAAGAACTGAATATATATGCGTAAGAACTGAATATATATGCGTAAGAACTGAATATATATCCATAAGAACTGAATATATATGCGTAAGAACTGAATATATATGTGTAAGAACTGAATATATATGCGTAAGAACTGAATATATATGTGTAAGAACTGAACATATATGCGTAAGAACTGAATATATATGCGTAAGAACTGAATATATATGCATAAGAACTGAATATATATGCGTAAGAATTGAATATATATGTGTTATAACTGAATATATATGCGTAAGAACTGAATATATAAGCGTAAGAACTGAATATATATGCTTTAGAACTGAATATATATGTGTAAGAACTGAATATATATGTGTAAGAACTGAATATATATGCGTAAGAACTGAATATATGTGTAAGAACTGAATATATATGTGTAAGAACTGAATATATATGCGTAAGAACTGAATATATATGCGTAAGAACTGAATATATATGCATAAGAACTAAATATATATGCGTAAGAACTGAATATATATGCGTAAGAACTGAATATATATGTGTAAGAACTGAATATATATGCGTAAGAACTGAATATATATGTGTAAGAACTGAATATATATGCGTAAGAACTGAATATATATGTGTAAGAACTGAACATATATGCGTAAGAACTGAATATATATGCGTAAGAACTGAATATATATGCATAAGAACTGAATATATATGCGTAAGAATTGAATGTATATGTGTTATAACTGAATATATATGCGTAAGAACTGAATATATAAGCGTAAGAACTGAATATATATGCAAAAGAACTGAATATATATGCGCAAGAACTGAATATATATGTGTAAGTACTGAATATATATGCTTTAGAGTTGAATATATATGTGTAAGAACTGAATATATATGTGTAAGAACTGAATATATATGCGTAAGAACTGAATATATGTGTAAGAACTGAATATATATGTGTAAGAACTGAATATATATGCGTAAGAACTGAATATATATGCGTAAGAACTGAATATATATGCATAAGAACTGAATATATATGCGTAAGAACTGAATATATATGCGTAAGAACTGAATATATATGTGTAAGAACTGAATATATATGCGTAAGAACTGAATATATATGTGTTAGAACTGAATATATATGCGTAAGAACTGAATATAAATGCGTAAGAACTGAATATATATGTGTAAGAACTGAATATATATGCGTAAGAACTGAATATGTATGCCTAAGAACTGAATATATATGTGTAAGAACTGAATATATATGTGTAAGAACTAAATGTATGTGTAAGAACTTAATATATATGCGTAGGAACTGAATATATATGCGTAAGAACTGAATATATATGCGTAAGAACTGAATATATATGTGTAAGAACTGAACATATATGCAAGAACTGAATATATATGTGTAAGAACTGAATATATATGTGTAAGAACTGACTATATATGTGTCAGAACTGAATATATATGCGTAAGAACTGAATATATATGCGTAAGAACTGAATATATATGCATAAGAACTGAATATATATGCGTAAGAATTGAATATATATGTGTTATAACTGAATATATATGCGTAAGAACTGAATATATAAGCGTAAGAACTGAATTTATATGTGTAAGAACTGAATATATATGCGTAAGAACTGAATATATGTGTAAGAACTGAATATATATGTGTAAGAACTGAATATATATGCGTAAGAACTGAATATATGTGTAAGAACTGAATATATATGTGTAAGAACTGAATATATATGCGTAAGAACTGAATAAATATGCGTAAAAACTGAATATATATGCATAAGAACTGAATATATATGCGTAAGAACTGAATATATATGCGTAAGAACTGAATATATATGTGTAAGAACTGAATATATATGCGTAAGAACTGAATATATATGTGTAAGAACTGAATATATATGTGTAAGAACTGAATATATATGCGTAAGAACTGAATATATATGCGTAAGAACTGAATATATATGCGTAAGAACTGAATATATGTGCATAAGAACTGAATATATATGCGTAAGAATTGAATATATATGTGTTATAACTGAATATATATGCGTAAGAACTGAATATATAAGCGTAAGAACTGAATATATATGTGTAAGTACTGAATATATATGCGTAAGAACTGAATATATGTGTAAGAACTGAATATATATGTGTAAGAACTGAATATATATGCGTAAGAACTGAATATATGTGTAAGAACTGAATATATATGTGTAAGAACTGAATATATATGCGTAAGAACTGAATATATATGCGTAAGAACTGAATATATATGTGTAAGAACTGAATATATATGTGTAAGAACTGAATATATAGGCGTAAGAACTGAATATATATGCGTAAGAAGTGAATATATATGTGTAAGAACTGAGTATATATGCGTAAGAACTGAATATATATGTAAGAACTGAATATATATGCGTAAGAACTGAATATATATGAATAAGAACTGAATATCTATGCGTAAGAACTGAATATATATGCATAAGAACTGAACATATATGCGTAAGAACTGAATATATATGCGTAAGAAGTGAATATATATGTGTTAGAACTGAATATATATTTGTAAGAACTGAATATATATGTGTAAGAACTGAATATATATGCGTAAGAAGTGAATATATGTGTAAGAACAGAATATATATGTGTAAGAACTGAATATATATGCGTAAGAACTGAATATATGTGCTAGAAGTGAATATATATGCGTAAGAAATGAATATATATGCGTAAGAACTGAATATATATGTGTAAGAACTGAATAGATATGTGTAAGAACTGAATATATATGCATAAGAACTGAATATGCATGAGAACTGAATATATATGTGTAAGAACTGAATATATATGTGTAATAACTGAATATATATGCGTAAGAACTGAATATATATGCGTAAGAACTGAATATATATGCATAAGAACTGAACATATATGCGTAAGAACTGAATATATATGCGAAAGAAGTGAATATATGTGTAAGAACTGAATATATATGTGTAAGAAGTGAATATATATGCGTAAGAACTGAATATGCATAAGAACTGAATATATATTTGTAAGAACTGAATATTTATGCGTAAGAACTGAATATATGTGTGTAAGAACTGAATATATATGTGTAAGAACTGAATATATATGCGTAAGAACTGAATATATATGCGTAAGAACTGAATATATATACATAAGTACTGAAAATCTATGCGTAAGAACTGAATATATCTGTGTAAGAACTAAATATATATGCGTAAGAACTGAATAAATATGTGTAAGAACTGAATATATATGTGTAAGAACTGAATATATATATGTGTAAGAACTGAATATATATGCGTATGAATTAAATATATATGCGTAAGAAGTGAATAGATATGTGTAAGAACTGAATATATATGCGTAAGAACTGAATATGTATGTGTAAGAAATGAATATACGTGTAAGAACTGAATATATATGCGTAAGAACTGAATATATGTGTGTAAGAACTGAAAATATATGTGTAAGAACTGAATATATATGCGTAAGAACTGAATATATATGCAGAAGAACTGAATATATATGCGTAAGAACTGAATATATATGTGTATGAGCTAATAATATTTGTGTAAGAACTGAATATATATGTGTAAGAACTGAATATATATGCGTAAGAACTGTATATATGTGTAAGAACTGAATATATATTTGTAAGAACTGAATATATATGCGTAAGAACTGAATATATATGCGTAAGAACTGAATATATATCCATAAGAACTGAATATATATGCGTAAGAACTGAATATAAATGCGTAAGAACTGAGTATATATGTGTAAGAACTGAATATATATGCGTAAGAACTGAATATATGTGTAAGAACTGAATATATATGTGTAAGAACTGAATATATATGCGTAAGAACTGAATATATGTGTAAGAACTGAATATATATGTGTAAGAACTGAATATATATGCGTAAGAACTGAATAAATATGCGTAAAAACTGAATATATATGCATAAGAACTGAATATATATGCGTAAGAACTGAATATATATGCGTAAGAACTGAATATATATGTGTAAGAACTGAATATATATGCGTAAGAACTGAATATATATGTGTAAGAACTGAATATATATGTGTAAGAACTGAATATATATGCGTAAGAACTGAATATATATGCGTAAGAACTGAATATATATGCGTAAGAACTGAATATATGTGCATAAGAACTGAATATATATGCGTAAGAATTGAATATATATGTGTTATAACTGAATATATATGCGTAAGAACTGAATATATAAGCGTAAGAACTGAATATATATGTGTAAGTACTGAATATATATGCGTAAGAACTGAATATATGTGTAAGAACTGAATATATATGTGTAAGAACTGAATATATATGCGTAAGAACTGAATATATGTGTAAGAACTGAATATATATGTGTAAGAACTGAATATATATGCGTAAGAACTGAATATATATGCGTAAGAACTGAATATATATGTGTAAGAACTGAATATATATGTGTAAGAACTGAATATATAGGCGTAAGAACTGAATATATATGCGTAAGAAGTGAATATATATGTGTAAGAACTGAGTATATATGCGTAAGAACTGAATATATATGTAAGAACTGAATATATATGCGTAAGAACTGAATATATATGAATAAGAACTGAATATCTATGCGTAAGAACTGAATATATATGCATAAGAACTGAACATATATGCGTAAGAACTGAATATATATGCGTAAGAAGTGAATATATATGTGTTAGAACTGAATATATATTTGTAAGAACTGAATATATATGTGTAAGAACTGAATATATATGCGTAAGAAGTGAATATATGTGTAAGAACAGAATATATATGTGTAAGAACTGAATATATATGCGTAAGAACTGAATATATGTGCTAGAAGTGAATATATATGCGTAAGAAATGAATATATATGCGTAAGAACTGAATATATATGTGTAAGAACTGAATAGATATGTGTAAGAACTGAATATATATGCATAAGAACTGAATATGCATGAGAACTGAATATATATGTGTAAGAACTGAATATATATGTGTAATAACTGAATATATATGCGTAAGAACTGAATATATATGCGTAAGAACTGAATATATATGCATAAGAACTGAACATATATGCGTAAGAACTGAATATATATGCGAAAGAAGTGAATATATGTGTAAGAACTGAATATATATGTGTAAGAAGTGAATATATATGCGTAAGAACTGAATATGCATAAGAACTGAATATATATTTGTAAGAACTGAATATTTATGCGTAAGAACTGAATATATGTGTGTAAGAACTGAATATATATGTGTAAGAACTGAATATATATGCGTAAGAACTGAATATATATGCGTAAGAACTGAATATATATACATAAGTACTGAAAATCTATGCGTAAGAACTGAATATATCTGTGTAAGAACTAAATATATATGCGTAAGAACTGAATAAATATGTGTAAGAACTGAATATATATGTGTAAGAACTGAATATATATATGTGTAAGAACTGAATATATATGCGTATGAATTAAATATATATGCGTAAGAAGTGAATAGATATGTGTAAGAACTGAATATATATGCGTAAGAACTGAATATGTATGTGTAAGAAATGAATATACGTGTAAGAACTGAATATATATGCGTAAGAACTGAATATATGTGTGTAAGAACTGAAAATATATGTGTAAGAACTGAATATATATGCGTAAGAACTGAATATATATGCAGAAGAACTGAATATATATGCGTAAGAACTGAATATATATGTGTATGAGCTAATAATATTTGTGTAAGAACTGAATATATATGTGTAAGAACTGAATATATATGCGTAAGAACTGTATATATGTGTAAGAACTGAATATATATTTGTAAGAACTGAATATATATGCGTAAGAACTGAATATATATGCGTAAGAACTGAATATATATCCATAAGAACTGAATATATATGCGTAAGAACTGAATATAAATGCGTAAGAACTGAGTATATATGTGTAAGAACTGAATATATATGCGTAAGAACTGAATATATATGTGTAAGAACTGAATATATATGCGTAAGAACTGAATATATATGTGTAAGAACTGAATATATATGCGTAAGAACTGAATATATATGTGTAAGAACTGAACATATATGCGTAAGAACTGAATATATATGCGTAAGAACTGAATATATATGCATAAGAACTGAATATATATGCGTAAGAATTGAATATATATGTGTTATAACTGAATATATATGCGTAAGAACTGAATATATAAGCGTAAGAACTGAATATATATGCAAAAGAACTGAATATATATGCGCAAGAACTGAATATATATGTGTAAGTACTGAATATATATGCTTTAGAGTTGAATATATATGTGTAAGAACTGAATATATATGTGTAAGAACTGAATATATATGCGTAAGAACTGAATATATGTGTAAGAACTGAATATATATGTGTAAGAACTGAATATATATGCATAAGAACTGAATATATATGCGTAAGAACTGAATATATATCCATAAGAACTGAATATATATGCGTAAGAACTGAATAAAAATAGGTAAGAACTGAATATATATGTGTAAGAACTGAATATATATGCGTAAGAACTGACTATATATGCGTAAGAACTGAATATATATGTGTAAGAACTGAATATATATGTGTAAGAACTAAATGAATGTGTAAGAACTTAATATATGTGCGTAAGAACTGAATATATATGCGTAAGAACTGAATATATATGTGTAAGAACTGAACATATATGCGTAAGAACTGAATATATATGCGTAATAACTGAATATATATGCATAAGAACTGAATATATATGCGTAAGAATTGAATATATATGTGTTATAACTGAATATATATGCGTAAGAACTGAATATATAAGCGTAAGAACTGAATATATATGCATAAGAACTGAATATATATGCGTAAGAACTGAATATATATGTGTAAGAACTGAACATATATGCGTAAGAACTGAATATATATGCGTAATAACTGAATATATATGCATAAGAACTGAATATATATGCGTAAGAATTGAATATATATGTGTTATAACTGAATATATATGCGTAAGAACTGAATATATAAGCGTAAGAACTGAATATATATGCATAAGAACTGAATATATATGCGCAAGAACTGAATATATATGTGTAAGTACTGAATATATATGCTTTAGAACTGAATATATATGCGTAAGAACTGAATATATAAGCGTAAGAACTGAATATATATGCAAAAGAACTGAATATATATGCGCAAGAACTGAATATATATGTGTAAGTACTGAATATATATGCTTTAGAGTTGAATATATATGTGTAAGAACTGAATATATATGTGTAAGAACTGAATATATATGCGTAAGAACTGAATATATGTGTAAGAACTGAATATATATGTGTAAGAACTGAATATATATGCGTAAGAACTGAATATATATGCGTAAGAACTGAATATATGTGTAAGAACTGAATATATATTTGTAAGAACTGAATATATATGCGTAAGAACTGAATATATATGCGTAAGAACTGAATATATATCCATAAGAACTGAATATATATGCGTAAGAACTGAATATAAATGCGTAAGAACTGAGTATATATGTGTAAGAACTGAATATATATGCGTAAGAACTGAATATATATGTGTAAGAACTGAATATATATGCGTAAGAACTGAATATATATGTGTAAGAACTGAATATATATGCGTAAGAACTGAATATATATGTGTAAGAACTGAACATATATGCGTAAGAACTGAATATATATGCGTAAGAACTGAATATATATGCATAAGAACTGAATATATATGCGTAAGAATTGAATATATATGTGTTATAACTGAATATATATGCGTAAGAACTGAATATATAAGCGTAAGAACTGAATATATATGCAAAAGAACAGAATATATATGCGCAAGAACTGAATATATATGTGTAAGTACTGAATATATATGCTTTAGAGTTGAATATATATGTGTAAGAACTGAATATATATGTGTAAGAACTGAATATATATGTGTAAGAACTGAATATATGTGTAAGAACTGAATATATACTGTGTAAGATCTGAATATATATGCATAAGAACTGAATATATATGCGTAAAAACTGAATATATATCCATAAGAACTGAATATATATGCGTAAGAACTGAATATAAATAGGTAAGAACTGAATATATATGTGTAAGAACTGAATATATATGCGTAAGAACTGACTATATATGCGTAAGAACTGAATATATATGTGTAAGAACTGAATATATATGTGTAAGAACTAAATGAATGTGTAAGAACTTAATATATGTGCGTAAGAACTGAATATATATGCGTAAGAACTGAATATATATGTGTAAGAACTGAACATATATGCGTAAGAACTGAATATATATGCGTAAGAACTGAATATATATGCATAAGAACTGAATATATATGCGTAAGAATTGAATATATATGTGTTATAACTGAATATATATGCGTAAGAACTGAATATATAAGCGTAAGAACTGAATATATATGCATAAGAACTGAATATATATGCGCAAGAACTGAATATATATGTGTAAGTACTGAATATATATGCTTTAGAACTGAATATATATGTGTAAGAACTGAATATATATGTGTAAGAACTGAATATATATGCGTAAGAACTGAATATATGTGTAAGAACTGAATATATATGTGTAAGAACTGAATATATATGCGTAAATATTGAATATATATGCTTAAGAACTGAATATATATGCATAAGAACTAAATATATATGCGTAAGAACTGAATATATATGCGTAAGAACTGAATATATATGTGTAAGAACTGAATATATATGCGTAAGAACTGAATATATATGCGTAAGAACTGAATATATATGTGTAAGAACTGAACATATATTCGTAAGAACTGAATATATATGCGTAAGAACTGAATATATATGCATAAGAACTGAATATATATGCGTAAGAATTGAATATATATGTGTTATAACTGAATATATATGCGTAAGAACTGAATATATAAGCGAAAGAACTGAATATATATGCAAAAGAACTGAATATATATGCGCAAGAACTGAATATATATGTGTAAGTACTGAATATATATGCTTTAGAGTTGAATATATATGTGTAAGAACTGAATATATATGTGTAAGAACTGAATATATATGCGTAAGAACTGAATATATGTGTAAGAACTGAATATATATGTGTAAGAACTGAATATATATGCGTAAGAACTGAATATATATGCGTAAGAACTGAATATATATGCATAAGAACTGAATATATATGCGTATGAACTGAATATATATGCGTAAGAACTGAATATATATGTGTAAGAACTGAATATATATGCGTAAGAACTGAATATATATGTGTGAGAACTGAATATATATGAGTAAGAACTGAATATAAATGCGTAAGAACTGAATATATATGTGTAAGAACTGAATATATATGCGTAAGAACTGAATATGTATGCATAAGAACTGAATATATAAGTGTAAGAACTGAATATATATGTGTAAGAACTAAATGTATGTGTAAGAACTTAATATATATGCGTAGGATCTGAATATATATGCGTAAGAACTGAATATATATGCGTAAGAACTGAATATATATGTGTAAGAACTGAACATATATGCAAGAACTGAATATATATGTGTAAGAACTGATTATATATGTGTAAGAACTGACTATATATGTGTCAGAACTGAATATATATGCGTAAGAACTGAATATATATGCGTAAGAACTGAATATATATGCATAAGAACTGAATATATATGCGTAAGAATTGAATATATATGTGTTATAACTGAATATATATGCGTAAGAACTGAATATATAAGCGTAAGAACTGAATATATATGTGTAAGTACTGAATATATATGCGTAAGAACTGAATATATGTGTAAGAACTGAATATATATGTGTAAGAACTGAATATATATGCGTAAGAACTGAATATATGTGTAAGAACTGAATATATATGTGTAAGAACTGAATATATATGCGTAAGAACTGAATAAATTTGCGTAAGAACTGAATATATATGCATAAGAACTGAATATATATGCGTAAGAACTGAATATATATGCGTAAGAACTGAATATATATGTGTAAGAACTGAATATATATGTGTAAGAACTGAATATATATGCGTAAGAACTGAATATATATGCGTAAGAACTGAATATATATATGCATAAGAGCTGAATATATATGCGTAAGAACTTGAATATATATGTGTAAGACCTGAATATATTTGCGTAATAACTGAATATATATGTGTAAGAACTGAATATATATGCGTAAGAACTGAATATTTGTGTAAGAACTGAATATATATGCGTAAGAACTGAATATATATGCGTAAGAACTGAATATATATGCATAAGAACTAAATATATATGCGTAAGAACTGAATATATATGCGTAAAAACTGAATATATATGTGTATGAACTGAATATATATGTGTAAGAACTGAATATATATGCGTAAGAACTGAATATATATGCGTTAGAACTGAATATATATGAGTTAGAACTGAATATATATGCGTAAGAACTGAATATAAATGCATAAGAACTGAACATATATGCGTAAGAACTGAATATATATGCGTAAGAAGTGAATACATGTGTTAGAACTGAATATATATGTGTAAGAACTAAATATATATGAGTAAGAACTGAACATATATGCGGAAGAAATGAATATATATGCGTTAGAACTGAATATATATGCGTTAGAACTGAATATATATATGTAAGAACTGAATTAGTATGTGTATGAACTGAATATATATGCGTAAGAACTGAATATATATGCGTAAGAACTGAATATTTATGTGTAAGAACTGAATATATATGTGTAAGAACTGAATATATAGGCGTAAGAACTGAATATATATGCGTAAGAAGTGAATATATATGTGTAAGAACTGAGTATATATGCGTAAGAACTGAATATATATGTAAGAACTGAATATATTTGCTTAAGAACTGAATATATATGAATAAGAACTGAATATCTATGCGTAAGAACTGAATATATATGCATAAGAACTGAACATATATGCGTAAGAACTGAATATATATGCGTAATAAGTGAATATATGCGTAAGAACCGAATATATATGTGTAAGAACTGAATATATATGCGTAAGAACTGAATATATATGTGTTAGAACTGAATATATATTTGTAAGAACTGAATATATATGTGTAAGAACTGAATATATATGCGTAAGAAGTGAATATACGTGTAAGAACTGAATATATATGTGTAAGAACTTAATATATATGCGTAAGAACTGAATATATGTGTTAGAAGTGAATATATATGCGTAAGAAATGAATATATACGCGTAAGAACTGAATATATATGCCTAAGAACTGAATATATATGCGTAAGAACTGAATATATATGCATAAGAACTGAATATGCATGAGAACTGAATATATATGTGTAAGAACTGAATATATATGTCTAAGAACTGAATATATATGCGTAATAACTGAATATATATGCGTAAGAACTGAATATATATGCATAAGAACTGAACATATATGCGTAAGAACTGAATATATATGCGAAAGAAGTGAATATATGTGTAAGAACTGAATATATATGTGTAAGAAGTGAATATATATGCGTAAGAACTGAATATGCATAAGAACTGAATATATATGTGTAAGAACTGAATATTTATGCGTAAGAACTGAATATATGTGTGTAAGAACTGAATATATATGTGTAAGAACTGAATATATATGCGTAAGAACTGAATATATATGCGTAAGAACTGAATATATATGCATAAGTACTGAAAATCTATGCGTAAGAACTGAATATATATGTGTAAGAACTGAACATATATGCGTAAGAACTGAATATATATGCGTAAGAACTGAATATATATGCATAAGAACTGAATATATATGCGTAAGAATTGAATATATATGTGTTATAACTGAATATATATGCGTAAGAACTGAATATATAAGAGTAAGAACTGAATATATACGCAAAAGAACTGAATATATATGCGCAAGAACTGAATATATATGTGTAAGTACTGAATATATATGCTTTAGAGTTGAATATATATGTGTAAGAACTGAATATATATGTGTAAGAACTGAATATATATGCGTAAGAACTGAATATATATGTGTAAGAACTGAATATATATGTGTAAGAACTGAATATATATGCGTAAGAACTGAATATATATGCGTAAGAACTGAATATATATATGCATAAGAGCTGAATATATATGCGTAAGAACTGAATATATATGTGTAAGAACTGAATATATTTGCGTAATAACTGAATATATATGTGTAAGAACTGAATATATATGCGTAAGAACTGAATATATGTGTAAGAACTGAATATATATGCGTAAGAACTGAATATATATGCGTAAGAACTGAATATATATGCATAAGAACTAAATATATATGCGTAAGAACTGAATATATATGCGTAAAAACTGAATATATATGTGTATGAACTGAATATATATGTGTAAGAACTGAATATATATGCGTAAGAACTGAATATATATGCGTTAGAACTGAATATATATGAGTTAGAACTGAATATATATGGGTAAGAACTGAATATAAATGCATAAGAACTGAACATATATGCGTAGGAACTGAATATATATGCGTAAGAAGTGAATACATGTGTTAGAACTGAATATATATGTGTAAGAACTAAATATATATGCGTAAGAACTGAACATATATGCGGACGAAATGAATATATATGCGTTAGAACTGAATATATATGCGTAAGAACTGAATATATATATGTAAGAACTGAATTAGTATGTGTATGAACTGAATATATATGCTTAAGAACTGAATATATATGCGTAAGAACTGAATATATATGTGTAAGAACTGAATATATATGTGTAAGAACTGAATATATAGGCGTAAGAACTGAATATATATGCGTAAGAAGTGAATATATATGTGTAAGAACTGAGTATATATGCGTAAGAACTGAATATATATGTAAGAACTGAATATATTTGCGTAAGAACTGAATATATATGTGTAAGAACTGAATATATATGTGTAAGAACTGAA
>JAWPHD010024440.1:0-19190 GCA_037043455.1 Cyrtodaria siliqua | reverse complement strand
TAGTTCCTCTGGACCAGGACTGTATTGACTAGTACTACTGGTCCAGGACCTGTATTGACTAATACCTCTGGTCCAGGGTCTGTATTTACCCTAATGCCTATGGTCCAGTGCCTGTATTGACTAGTACCTCTGAACCAGGGCATTAGTACCTCTGGTCCAGGGCCTGTATTGACTATACCTCTGGTCAGAGGGTCTGTATTGACTAGTACCTCTGGTCCAGGGCCTGTATGAACAAGTACCTCTGGTCCAGGGCCTGTATTGACTGGTTCCTCTGGTCCAGGGGATGTATTGACTAGTACCTCTGGACCAGGGCCTGTATTGACTAGTACCTCTGGTCCAGTGCTTCATTGACTATTACCTCTTGACCATGGCTTGTATTGACTTGTTCCTCTGGACCAGGACTGAATTGACTAGTACTTCTGGTCCAGGGCCTGTATTGACTAGTACCTCTGGACCAGGGCCTGTAAGAACAAGTACCTATGGTCCAGGGCCTGTGTGAACAAGTACTTCTGGTCCAGGGCCTGTGTGAACAAGTACCTCTGGTCCAGGGCCTGTATTGACTAGTACTTCCAGTCCAGGGCCTATATGAACATGTACCTCTGGTCCAGGGCCTGTATTGACTAGTACCTTTGGTCCAGGGCCTGTATGAACAAGTACCTCTGGTCCAGGGCCTGTATGAACAAGTACCTCTGGTCCAGGGCCTGTATTAACAAGTACCTCTGGTCAAGGGCCTGTACTGACTAGTTCCTCCGGTCAAGGGCCTGAATGAACAAGTACCTCTGGTCCAGGGCCTGTATTGACTAGTACCTCCCGGTCCAGGGCCTGTATGTACAAGTACCTCTGGTCCAGGGCCTGTATTGACTATTATTAACTGAACTATATTAGCCATGCTTTACTAGAAGCTCTACACATAATACGACATAAACTCAGACAATATGAAGCGGAATTCGGCCAATATGAAGCCGAAGTTGGCCAATATGAAGAAACTCGCCAATGCAAGCTTTAAGTGACGTCCACATAAAGTGATGTCATTCCCGCTCGCTTATCAATCGACCTATAAATGAAATTACTACTATAAATAACATAAATCATGTCAAAACAATTTCAAGGAAATAAAACTACTGTAATGGATGTTAATAAAATCGTCATTAATTAAGTGTTTTCATATTGTCCTAGTTATTGGTCCTCGTACTGTCATGTTGGCCCACAGACTTTGTCCTTGTTCCAATATGACAGTCCTTGGACCAATAACTGGGCCAATATGAAATCACTTAATGAAATCATAGTACTTCTGGAATGGGCCTGTATTGATTGACCAATACATCTGGCCTGTATGGACACGATAGTTAACATTTCACCGAAACTTGTACAGTTGCAGTTCAACATCGAGTCTCACAATGCTACTGTATACTGTTATCTGGCGTCACATTTGCGCGGCAAATTAATTGACGAGTTTCTGTATTTCATGTGGTCCGGTGGTCTTTTCAAACAAGAAAATAATATTGTTTAATGAATACAATTTCTTACTGAAGCAGTCTTTTGTTTTAGTTTATAAATAAACTAGAGTTATCACTGAAAGTGATTATACCCCCACAATACCGCCTTGTCACATAAACATGGCAACCACAAGAAAACAATGGTGTAGTTTAAACATACTTATTTCCAGTAAATGTACATGGAAATGTGGTCGGGCCACAAGTTATTATGAGAGAGAGAGAGAGAGAGAGAGGAGAGGAGAGGAGAGGAGAGGAATGGAGAGAGGGTTTTCAATATTGTTAGTGCAGGGAAGAAGACTAACAAAAATTTGTGTGTTACACCGTTCAAGTCAAAGATGTTTAAGTGTAATAAAAAGAGACATGGTCATGAAGAGGATGCGTTATAAATTGTTTAAATTTAATACAAACCAATTAGCAGGTTCCTCAGAGTTGACTAGCATTTTTTTGGCAAATTGTAAGTTGAAAAGGGGCCATAACTCCATCAAAAATTAGTGGTTTGTAACCAAAGTCGAATTTGACCTGTATTTTATGGTCTTAAACCCGTGTACCAAAAATTATTTAAATTTGTCGACCCTTTCATGAGTTATCGTCCGGACACCGTTTTTTGGGCAAATTCTAAGTTGAAAAGGGGCCATAACTCCGTCAAAATTGGTGGTTTGTAACCAAAGTCGAACTTGACCTGTATTTTATGGTCTTAAACCTGTGTACCAAAAATTATTTAAATCCGTCGACCCTTTCATGAGTTATCGTCCGGACAACGTTTTTAGGCAAATTCTAAGTTGAAAAGGGGCCATAACTCCGTCAAAATTGGTGGTTTGTAACCAAAGTCGAACTTGACCTGTATTTTATGGTGTTAAACCCTTGTACCAAATATTATTTAAATCCATCAACCATTTCATGAGTTATCGTCCGGACACCGTTTTTTGGGCAAATTCTAAGTTGAAAAGGGGCCATAACCAGTGTTCCCACTGACTTTTTCATTTGGGGGTACACTACAAATTTAGGGGGTACACTATGAATTTTTAAGATTTTTAAACCTTTCAACATACTTTATTTGCTACTAAAGGCATTACAATACACAGCACAGTGTAATATTCAAGTTGACAACAGTTTTTTTGTGTTTTTTTCTGTGCGTGCATGCACGTACGAGGTCAGTTTTCTGTGCGCGATTTTTTGTTTTCATGCGTGATTCACGCACTTATGTGCGTGAATGGGAACACTGATAACTCCGTCAAAAATTGGTGGTTTGTAACCAAAGTCGAACTTGACCTGTATTTTATGGTCTTAAACCTGTGTACCAAATATTATTTAAATCCATCCACCATTTCATGACTTATCGTCCGGACACCGTAAAAACCAACCGACCGACAAGCTCACTCCTATATACCCCCCTTAACTTCTAAGTGGGGGTATAACAAGAGTGTCCATTGGACACAAAATACGCCCGTCGAAAGCAGATCATTTGTAACTGTGATAACAGACGGATGGACGGACAATGCCGAGAGATCAGCTTCTTGAAAACTATAAGTGATATTGATATGGGATTTTTTTCTAAAATGATCAGTATGGAATGATGTTGATCCTTGTCGAAAATTATTTTGATTCGACGTTAAACATGGCTGCCCGGCCATCTTTTTTACATAGAGTTATGTAATGAAATCTTGTAGCGACTATTCCTCTGAAACCTCTCGACGGATTTTCATGACACTTCACAGGAATGTTGCTCTTGATGTCTAATTGATCCTAGCAAAATTTCAGGTCGGCCGGAAATTCAAGATGGCCGCCATGGCTAAAAATAGATTTTCAAAATACAAGTTTGTAGCGACTACTTCTTGAAAACTATAAGTGATATTGATATGGGACTTTTTTTCTAAAATGATCAGAATGACATGATGTTGATCCTTGTCAAAAATTATTTTGATTTGACGTCAAACATGGCCGCCAGCGGCCATCTTTGCTTTGTTTACATACAGTTATATAATGAAAACTTGTAGCGACTACTCCTCTGAAAATACTTGACGGATTTTCATGAAACTTCACAGGAATGCTGATCTAGCTATTAAAAACCTATCAGTAGAGCTTCAAGGTCATTGACCTCTTGTTAAAAAACAAGTTTGTAGCGACTACTTCTTGAAAACTATAAGTGATATTGATATAGGATTTTTTCAAAAATAATCAGCATGACATGATATTGGTCCTTGACGAAAATCATTATGATTCGACATTATGATTAAACATGGCTGCCAGCGGCCATATTTGTTTACATAGTTATATAGTAAAAACTTGTAGCGACTACTCCTCTGAAACTACTTGGCGGATTTTCATGAAACATTACAGGAATGATGTCTAATTGATCCTAGCAAAATTTCAGATGGATTTTCATGAAACTTCACAGGAATATTGCTCTTGATATCTAGTTGGTCCTAGCAAAAATTCAGGTTGGCCAGAAATTCAAGATGGCCACCATGGCTAAAAATACAATTTTAAACAAGAGGTGAATGACCTTGAAGCTCTACTGATAGATTTTGATAGCTAGATCAGCATTCTAGTTTCATAAAAATCTGTCAAGTAGTTTCAGAGGAGTAGTCGCTACAAGTTGAAGTTTTTACTATATAACTTTAGGTAAACAAAGATGGCCACTGGCAGCCATGTTTAATGTCGAATCAAAATAATTTTCAACAAGGATCAACATCTTGTCATGCAGATCATTTCAGAAAAAGTCCCATATCAATATCACTTACAGTTTTCAAGAAGTAGTCGCTACAAACTTGTTTTTAAAAATCTATGTTTAGCCGTGGTGGCCATTTGAATTTCCGGCTGACCTGAAATTGTGCTAGGATCAACTAGACATAAGAGCAACATTCCTGTGAAGATGCATGAAAATCCGTGAAGTAGTTTCAGAGGAGTAGTCGCTACAAATTTTTACTATACAAACTCTATGTAAACAAAGATGGCCACTGGCGCCCATGTTTAATGTCGAATAAAAATGATTTTCGACAAGGATCAACACCATGTCATGCTGATCATTTAAAAAAAAGTCCCATATCAATATCAGTTTTCAAGAAGTAGTCGCTAAAAACATTTTTTAAAAATCTGTTTTTAGCCATGGCGGCCATCTTGAATTTCCGGCGGACCTACAAAAAATCTGGGATCAATTAGACATCAAGAGCAACATTCCTGTGAAGTTCCATAAAAGTTTGTCAAGTAGTTTCAGGAGTAGTCGCTACAAGTTTTTACTATATAAATCTATGTAAACAAAGGTGGCCGCTAGTGGCCATGTTTAAAGTCGCATCGAGATAAATTTCGACATGGATCAACATCATTTCATGCTGATCATTTTAGAAAATGTCCCATATCAATATCACTTACAGTTTTCAGGAAGTAGTCGCTACAAATTTATTTATTTTAAATCTATTTTTAGCTGTGGTGGCCATCTTGAATTTCCAGCCACCCTGAAATTTTTCGAGGATCAACTAGACATCAAGAGCAACATTCCTGTGAAGTTTCATGAACATACGTCAAGCAGTTACAGAGGAGTAGTCGCTACAAATTTTACTATATAACTCTATGTAAACAAAGATGGCCACTGGCAGCCATGTTTAATGTCGAATCAAAACAATGTTCGACTAGGATCAACATCATGTCATGCTGATCATTTCAGAAAAAGTCCCATATCAATATCACTTATAGTTTTCAAGAAGTAGTCGCTACAAATTTATTTTTTAAAAATCTATTTTTAGCTGTGGCGGCCATCTTGAATTTCTGGCCAATCTGAAATTTTGCTAGAATCAATTAGACATCATTCCTGTAATGTTTCATGAAAATCCGCCAAGTAGTTTCAGAGGAGTAGTCATTACAAGTTTTTACTATATAACTATATGTAAACAAAGATGGCCACTGGCAGCCATGTTTAACGTCGAATCAAAACGATTTTTGACAACGACCAACATCATGTCATGCTGATCATTTTAAAAAAAGACCCATATCAATATCACTTATAGTTTTCAAGAAGTACTCGCTACAAACTTGTATTTTAACAAGAGGTCCATGACCTTGAAGCTCTACTGATTGATTTTGATTTCAGGAAGTAGTCGCTACAGACTTGTTTTTCGAAAATCTATTTTTAACCATGGCGGCCATCTTGAATTTCCGGCCGACCTGAAATTTTGCTAGGATCAATTAGACATTAAGAGCAACATTCCTGTGAAGTTTCGTGAAAATCCGTCGAGTTGTTTCAGAGTAGTAGTCGCTACAAGTTTTCATTATATAACTATGTAAACAAAGATGGCCGCTGGTAGCCATGTTTAACGTCAAATCAAAACGATTTTCGACAAGGACCAACATCATGTCATACTGATCATTTTAGAAGAAGTCCCATATCAATATCTCTTATAGTTTTGAAGAAGTAGTCGCTACAAACTTATTTATTTGAAATCTATTTTTAGCTGTGGTGGCCATCTTGAATTTCTGGCCGACCTGAAATTTTTCTAGGATCAACTAGACATCAAGAGCAACATTCCTGTGAAGTTTCATGAACATCCGTCAAGTAGTTTCAGAGGAGTAGTCGCTACAAGTTTTTACTATATAACTCTATGTAACCAAAGATGGCCACTGGCAGCCATGTTTAACGTCGAATCAAAATAATTTTCCACAAGGATCAACATCATGTCATGCTGATCATTTTAGAAAAAGTCCCATATCAATATCACTTATAGTTTTCAAGAAGTAGTCGCTACAAACTTATTTTTTAAAAATCTATTTTTAGCTGTGACGGCCATCTTGAATTTCTGGCAGATCTGAACTTTTGCTAGGATCATTTAGACATCAAGAGCAACATTCCTGTGAAGTTTCATGAACATCCGTCAAGTAGTTTCAGAGGAGTAGTCACTACAAGTTTTTACTATATAACTCTATGTAAACAAAGATGGCCGCTGGCAGCCATGTTTAACGTTGAATCAAAACGATTTTTGACAAGGATCAACATCATGTCATGCTGATCATTTTAGAAAAAGTCCCATATCAATATCACTTATAGTTTTCAAGAAGTAGTCGCTACAAACTTGTATTTTAAAACTCTATTTTTAGCTTTGGCGGCCATCTTGGATTTCACATCAACATGAATTTTTGCTAGGATCAACTAGACTTTATGGGCAACATTTCTGTAAAGTTTCATGAATATCCATCCAGTAGTTTCAGAGGAGTTGTCGCTACAAATAAAAGTTTACGGACAGACAGACGGACGCCGCACCACGGCATAAGCTCTGCTGATCTCTGATCAGTAGAGCTAAAAATCTATTATTAGCTTTGGCGGCCATCTTAGATTTCACATCAACATGAATTTTTGCTAGGATCAACTAGACTTCATGGGCAACATTTCTGTAAAGTTTCATGAATATCCATCCAGTAGTTTCAGAGGAGTAGTCGCTACAAATAAAAGTTTACGGACGGACAGATAGACGGACGCCGCACCACGGCATAAGCTCTGCTGATCTCTGATCAGTTGACCGAAAAATAAGTTGGTAGTGACTACTTCTTGAAAACTATAAGTGATATTGATATGGGACTCCTTATAAAGTGATGAGCATGACATGATGTTGGTGCTTGTCGAAAATCATTTGTTTACATGGAGTTATATAGTAAAACCTTGTAGCGACTACTCTGATGCAACTACTCAACAGATTTACATGAATTTTTACAGGATTGTTGCTCTTGATGTCTAGTTGATCCTAGCAAAATTTCAGGTCGGCTGGAAATTCAAGATGGCCGACACGGCTAAAAATAGATTTTTAAAAAACATGTTTGTAGCGACTACTTCTTGAAAACTATAAATTTTATTGATATGGGACTTTTTCTAAAATGATCAGCATGACATGATGTTGGTCCTTGTCGTCATTTTGATTCAACATTAAACATGGCTGCCAGCGGCCATCTTTGTTTACATAGAGTTATCTCTCAATAATATTGCCTGTTTGGCTATGTCACTACATTCCCTTTAAACTTGGACAACTTCCAACAAAAGTCGTGCACTTAGTATTTACATGTTTGAAGCATTTGCAATGATATATATTTAATCACAGCCACTGCAAAGTAGTTGTTGAAGTCGTATTATTTTACAATCCATGTCTTCATAACCGCTGAAGCTAATAGGATAAAACTGTGTATGTATTTTAATAGACCATATGACACATTTTGGGACATGGATGCTCCCACTGCAAACAATCCGTGTTAAACGTAAAATTTGATAGATTGAATTGAATTGGATTTTATAGTCGCACCAACAGCTAAGGTCATATGGCGACTTTCCAGCTTCCACTGATGGAGGAAGACCCCAGGTGCCCCTCCGGGCAATTTTCGTGCACGAGCGGGCACCTGGGTAGAACCACTGAAGTTCCGCAAGCCAGCTGGATAGCTTCCTCACATAAAGATTCCTAGGCCCCTGAGGGATCGAACCTACAGCGATGAGGGGCAAGTGATTGCAAGTCAGAGACTCTAACCACTCGGCCACAGACGCCCCGATGAACAAGAGGTCAATGACCTTGAAGCTCTACTGATTGATTTTGATTTCAGGAAGTAGTCGCTACAGACTTGTTTTTTGAAAAATTATTTTTAGCCGTGGCGGCCATCTTGAATTTCCGGCCGACCTGAAATTTTGCTAGGATCAATTAGACATCAAGAGCAACATTCCTGTGAAGTTTCATGAAAATCCGTCAAGTAGTTTCACAGGAATAGTCGCTACAAGTTTTCATTATATAACTCTATGTAAACAAAGATGGCCGCTGACAGCCATGTTTAACGTCGAATCAAAATAATGTTTGACTCTGATAACCATCATGTCATGCTGATCATTTTACAAAAAGTCCCATATCAATATCACTTATAGTTTTTAAGACGTAGTCGCTACAAACTTCTTTTTTAAAAAATCTAATTTTAGCTGTGGCGGCCATCTTGAATTTCTGGCCGATCTGAAATTTTGCTAGGATCAATTAAACATTAAGAGCAACATTCCTGTAAAGTTTCATGAAAATCTGCCAAGTAGTTTCAAAGGATTAGTCGCTACAAGTTTTTACTATATAACTCTATGTAAACAAAGATGGCTGCTGGCAGCCATGTTTAACGTTGAATCAAAACAATTTTTGACAAGGACCAACATCATGTCATGCTGATCATTTTACAAAAAGTCCAATATCAATATCACTTATAGTTTTAAAGTAGTAGTCGCTACAAACTTGTATTTTGAAAATCTATTTTTAGCCATTGCAGCCATCTTGAATTTCCGGGCGACCTGAAATTTGCTAGGATCAATTAGACATCAAGAGCAACATTCCTGTGAAGTTTCATGAAAATCCGTCAAGTAGTTTCAGAGGAGTAGTCGCTACAAGTTTTCATCATATAACTCTTATGTAAACGAAGATGGCCACTTGCAGGCATGTTTAACGTCGAATCAAAATAATGTTTGACTCTTATAACCATCATGTCATGCTGATCATTTTACAAAAAGTCCCATATCAATATCACTTATAGTTTTCAAAACGTAGTCGCTACAAACTTCTTTTTTAAAAATCTATTTTTAGCTGTGGCGGCCATCTTGAATTTCTGGCCGATCTGAAATTTTGCTAGGATCAATTAGACATTAAGAGCAATATTCCTGTAAAGTTTCATGAAAATCTGTCAAGTATTTTAAAGGAGTAGTCGCTACAAGTTTTCATTATATAACTCTATGTAAACAAAGATGGCCGCTGGCAGCCATGTTTAACGTCGAATCAGAACGATTTTCGACAAGGACCAACATCATGTCATGCTGATCATTTTAGAAAAAGTCCCATATCAATATCACTTATAGTTTTCATGAAGAAGTCGCTACAAACTTGTTTTTTAAAAACCTATTTTTAGATCTGGCGGCCATCTTGGATTTCACATCAACATCAACTAGACTTCATGGGCAACATTTCTGTAAAGTTTCATGAAAATCCATTCAGTAGTTTCAGAGAAGTCGCTACAAAAAAAAGTTTACGGACAGACGGACGGCAGACGCCGCACCACGGCATAAGCTCTGCTGATCTCTGATCAGTAGAGCTAAAAAGGGGCCGTAACTCTGGTAAGATATTTTCACGTAAAATTTGACGAAAAAAGGGCCTAAAGTCTGGTAATACTAGGTCGATCTTGACGCTGAAACAATATGCACATCTTGACATCATAGGTAAGGGGGCACTCCTCAGTTTCGCATGAATGTCCATGGTGTAAATCGGAAAGAAATCAACTAAGCATCTTTTAGGTCCATGGATGGTCTTTATAATAATTATGAAGCACATGTTTGATGTTTTTTTTCAGTTTTGAGTACTAAGTTTATTTTGGTGTATTGGAATATGCATTCTTTGGGGTTTTTGGAGGCTATAAATAGAAAATGTGAACCAATCAAAAACTTCCTAAAAGTAGGTAAAATGGCTGATTTTCACTAACGGGGAGATCGGCATGGAATAACTTTTTTCAAACGCCGGACTAGGTATGTAAAATTTAGCATTTCCTGATATGCAAGAGCATTATGAGTGCAGACATGACCCTGATATGTGTAGGAACAATTTTTATTTTTATTGACATTTGAAATATTGCTAAAATTGCATTTTTAGCATGTTTTAAGGGGTTGGGTAATCTTAAAGAAATGGGACTAAAGTTGTACAGAAAATGCTTTTTGTTACTTTTATTTGGTATGGAAACATGGGTAATTTTATTGTCTTCTAAGAAATGTACGACACTATGATGATGTGATTTATTTTTGCTCAAGGATTCAGGCTAAGAGCTTGTCATGGGTTTGATGATTGAGAAATGTACATTAAACTGTGGAGTGCACCCTAAGCATCCTGTAAAGTTTTGAAGCAATCGGTTGAAAAGTGTAGGAGGAGATACAAACAATATATTTCGAGGTAAAATTTAACGAAAAAGGGGCCATAACTCCGGTAATACTGGGTCGATTTTGACGCCGAAAATACTTTTGAATTTAACTGAATTGGGGTTTTAAGGCGCACCAACGCATGAAAGATTATATGGCGACTAACAGGAATGAACATGCCAGGCTCATCTTCCATGTACATCGAGATAAAATATGGAGAACGGGCCTAGAACCTTCTCACCCTGAACTGCAGAGTTGCTGCAAATTCTATTGTAGACACTCCATTTACGCTGGAGCCACGTTATAGTTTTTCTGCCACTGCTCTAGTGATATGAGCGAGATGGCACCTGAAACAATGCAGGGGTCATGATGAAGACCTTTAATGAGCATGAACAAAAAATGATAAAATGAACATGAATTTGGGGGGAGTTCTACCCCTCTGTCTTCCCCTCAAACGGGATCTGCAGTGGCTCTATTCTTTGCCCTGATGGGGCCCCCGGAACCACACGGGGCGACGCTGAAAACACATGCACATCTTGACATTGTAGGTAAACATCCTGTAAAGTTTCAAAGCAATGGGTTGAAAAGTGTGGGATGAGATAGACACACAAGATATTTTGTGATGTATTGATACAACATACATGTAAACAAAAAAATAAATATTTTTTCAACAATTGGGGCAAAAAATACACTATTTTGCATTGGGAACGGGGCATTTTTTCAGCAGAACTGTCTTTTCAAGGTCTTGGTCATATAACTTTCATATCCGGTCCTAAACCTTTAGATAACAGGGTGAACATATCAATCTCCATTTTTTTGTTAGACTGTGCATCTCATATTACTTTCAAGTTTGCAAATTTCAGGTCCTATTTCAGACCTAATTACAAACAGATTGGACTCGTGAAATTTACCTGAATTTAACGCGGGACAGTGCGAACATTTTACAAAATGTTGCACGACTTAACACTTGTTACTTTGAGGAGTTTTATAGATGCAAGTTTTAAATATGCCAAAACCCATCACAAATTTATTCTCCTTCTAATGATACCATTATCCTTACGCTACCACTTTAAACAAAAAAGGAGTTTAACGGAAACATTTGCTATGTCAAACCTTGATTTTTTAAAGAAAAGACAAAAACTTTGAGATTTTTATCTTTAAACGGCTTTTTATACAACTTCTTAAGTTGAAAATAAAAAAGAACTATTATAATCCTATTTTGATATTCATTATGAATCTTTTGAAAAAATTCTCATCAAAATCAATTTAAACAAATGAGAGAGGAGATTGAAGGAAAAGTTAAGATCTGTTTATATGTTTGTGGTCAAGACAACGAGTCAAGGTCATGCAATTTTCATTGTAGATCCATAATTCCTAAATGGCGTAAGATATTAGAACAAACAAGAGGTCAATGACCTTGAAGCTCTACTGATTGATTTTGATTTCAGGAAGTAGTCGCTACAAACTTGTTTTTTGAAAATCTATTTTTAGCCGTGGCGGCCATCTTGAATTTCCGGCCGACCTGAAATTTTGCTAGGATCAATAAGACATCAAGAGCAACATTCGTGTGAAGTTTCATGAAAATCTGTCAGGTAGTTCCAGAGAAGTAGTCGCTACAAGTTTTCATTATATAACTCTATGTAAACAAAGATGGCCGCTGACAGCCATGTTTAACATTGAAGCAAAATACTGTTCGACTTGGATAACCATCATGTCATGCTGATCATTTTAGAAAAAGTCCCATATCAATATCTCTTATAGTTTTCAAGAAGTAGTCGCTACAAACTTATTTTTTAAAAATCTATTTTTAGCCATGGCGGCCATCTTGAATATCCGGCCGACCTGAAATTTTGCTAAGTTCAATAACACATGAAGAGCAACATTCGTGTGAAGTTTCATGAAAATCCGTCATGAAAATCCGTCAAGTAGTTTTAGAGGAGTAGTCGCTACAAGTTTTCATTATATAACTCTATGTAAACAAAGATGGCCACTGGCAGCCATGTTTAACGTCGAATCAAAATAACGTCGAATCAAAATAATGTTCGACTCGAATAACCATCATGTCATGCTGATCATTTTAGAAAAAGTCCCATATCAATATCACTTATAGTTTTCAAGAAGTAGTTGCTACAAACATATTTTTTTTTAAATCTATTTTTAGCTGTGGCGGCCATCTTGAATTTCTGGCCGGTCTGAAATTTTGCTAGGATCAATTAGACACCAAGAGCAACATTCCTGTGAAGTTTCATGAAAATCCGTCAAGTAGTTTCAGAGGAGTAGTCGCTACAAGTTTTCATTATATAACTCTATGTAAACAAAGATGGCCGCTGCAGCCATGTTTAACATCGAATCAAAACGATTTTCGACAAGGACCAACATCATGTCATGCTGATCATTTAAGAAAAAGTTCCATATCAATATCCCTTAGCGTTTTCAAGAAGTAGTCGCTACAAACTTGTTTTTTAAAAACCTATTTTTAGATTTGGTGGCCATCTTGGATTTCACATCTACATGAATTTTTGCTAGGATCAACTAGACTTCATGGGCAACATTTCTGTAAAGTTTCATGAAAATCCATTCGGTAGTTTCAGAGGAGTAGTCGCTATAAAAAAAAGTTTACGGACAGACGCATGGACGACGGACACCGCACCACGGCATAAGCTCTGCTGATCTCTGATCAGTAGGGCTAAAAATGATGTGCATATTTCTCATCAACAGATGTGTAGCACATCAAGTTAGATTAGGAAATGTTTATGTAAAGTCCAGCTTTGCATGAGTGACCATCAGCCTCCTGTTGTATCAAAATTTTGAAAGTATGTTGTTGTTTATTCATTTGGATTTTAAGACATATTTACATTCGGACCAAAGAAGTTTTTGAAAAAGCTATAAACACCTCTGACGTCAGGTCCTTCAACCGTTAGAACGTCATTTTAAACGATTTTTCAACGTCAGAAAACATCCAAAACAACGATTACGTTATTTTAAGGCACCGTTACGTTCAAAACACATTGAACTTGTTAGAAACTCGATAAAGCTGTACGTTTTCTTCGTTTGGTGCTGAGAGATGGACGTACAATGTAAGTTGTGAGAATGTGTTTGTATTATGTTCTATCTCTCGAAAATGTGTATATAAAATACATAACAATCCATAAAATATTTCCAGCAGGTTTATACTGTGCGAGATCAAAACCTGGTGGTTTGTACTTGAAACACACCGAAACCGCGGCCCTTGGTATCAATGGTCTTCAAGTCCCACCCACCAGGTTTTTATCTGGGACAATATAAACCCGCTGGAGCTATTTTATTTCTTAATTAGAAGTAACACAATACAATTTGTAATATCCACAAAAAGTTTATTATCATTAAAATGAAGATACAGAAAAATGTACTACATTATATAAATTATTATAAAACAAACTGGAATGTAATCAAGTATATATATATGTGCACAAAACTGGGATTTCCTACTGCTGTGAGGATGCCATCTCCAGACATGTGTAACAAGATTGTTAATTACAAGTAATATTAAAGTAAATGTTCAACGAAAAACATAATTGAAGTTAATGTTGTATAACAGGTCATCAACACATTATCGGCTATTTACAGCCACCCCAGTGGGAGAAGAAGGATACACAGGAATCTGGGAACCTGCCCTACTCTTACTGGCAAATAGATTCCTATGGTTCTTTAACCCTTAACCTGCTACATATATATATATAATGGACTGTTCTTTCTTTGAATTAAGACCATTTTGGGGGAAATGACTGATCAGCAGTCAGACATTGAAAACCCTGATCAGACTGCGAGGGTGGGGGAGGGGTATATTTTCTGGTTATTTTCTAGATAGGTACCTATGTTGGGGGTGTATATTTCAGAAATTCGCCCCAAAGATCCATGGTGGGGATCCAACTATGGATTTGTAAATCACTAAGTCAGCGTGAGCTATTCCAGACTGTATATAGGAGTGAGCTTCTCGACTACAATGGGTTATACGACCAAACCCACTCAAGAGACCACTGCTGCGGGTTAGAATCCCACTGGGAGCTCGACTTGTGAGGAAGTGTTGATTCTTACGGATGGCGGGAGGTGTATAGTACTTGTTCTACCCAGGAAAAGTGGGTGGTTTGCCTCCACCACAAAAAATCGACTGTCATATATAACCTATATGTGTTGAAAATGACGTAAAACACCATACAAACACCATACAAACACCATACAACAAACAAACAAGAGACCACCATTTCCCAACTGCATTGATTTAAATATACCTGTATTAAGAGACCCCCTGTGTGAGCAGACCAATTTGGCTCCAATCTGTAGTTGTCCCTTAATACATATTTGACTGAAATATATAATGGTGGACCTCATTTTGAGAGAAGGTGACATAATAACATGGGTATCTCAGTACCTTGAAAAGTGTCATTTTTCAAGGCCTGCATTTTAAAAAAGTTCTTTGCTAAAAAGTATTACTGATTGTATATGCTGAATGCATTGTAATTATTTGTTTTAATTCAAATAAAACATGTTCTAACGAAGCTGATTCTGACAATATAATCAGCATTATCGCGGACACATGGCATGTCTGCCCCCATCTATGGGTATCTGTGCACCGGTAATGAACGAGCTGCTGTCCGAAGCCAGAAAGGCTATCATGCCCGCCACTTCAGAAACCTGTCCTGGTCGACCAAGGGCATGGGTTGTCTTAGAATGTTCCAGGAACTGCAACAAGAGTACCAGTAGTAATATATAAGGGGTTACAATGTTTCAAAAAACCTTAAAACTACTCTAGGAGTTAACTGTAGTTTAAACTTTTTATTAAAAAATCGTGTTAACTGGGAAATTAAAAATGGCCACCACAGATAACAAATAGATTTTAACTAGAAAGGTATTCTATGGAACACTTGTGTCGCCTGCTGTGCTTATTTCAGCTTGGTTAGGTTGCAGGTTAAAGTTTTATGAAAAGGGGCATAACTCTGCCAATATGAAAGTCAGAGTTATTGGAATGAATGAATGTTGTTTTACGGCACGTCGACACATAAACAGGTCATATTGTGCGCAAAAACTGACAAAATATGAATAAATGAAGGATTAATTAAAAATTAATGTAAATATCAGAGTTATTGGACAAAGGTAACAACATTCCTTGGGGTAAGATGAAGATGTGTGTGAATTTTCATGAACAGCGGTCAAATACTTTTCAAGTTATGGCCAAGGTTAGGTTACAGGTTATAGTGTGACGGACAACGAACGATGTGATCCCTAAGTGTGACAAAAATACAATTAACGGAACGGACAATGTGATCCCTAATTTTGTGGTGACTGCTTCTGCTAAAAATGTCAAAGGTACCCCAGTTTTATTTAATTAAATACACTGGAAATAGTAGATATATTCAGTGCCTTGAAGTTTCATTGATTGGATAGAAGAGCTGCAGTCCATAAGCTGAGAAAGGAAACGGAAGAGCATCAAGTTGTATTAACCCTTAACCCGCTACATATATATCTTTCTTTAAATTAAGACAATTCTATTTATGTGTCAAAGGGGTGTTTTGGGGGAAATGGATGATCAGCTGCCGGACATTGTAAACTCTGATCAGCCTGCAAGTTACTCAGAGTTTACAATGGACGCAAAGGCTATTACAGTCGTGCTTAGCGGGTTAAAGAGAACAAGAATGAGGGAAACGATCCACTGACGGGAGTGACTGATGCCTGTGGTCTGGAGAAGGGTTTGGAAATAATGAACTGAAACACTCGAAGACGGGTTGGTGCGCGGCTGATGACAAAAAGTGGACTTGCTATCAGACCAGATGTATATGGTACTTTGTATGTTATCTCGTATATCTGCATTAACTTAGTTTACTCTCTCAAATATTTGGAATAATCTTCACAAAACAACAGTTGAAAGTATCCTCAAGAAAAATACATTTTTATGTGGTTTTTAAGTGATTAATTTAAATAAAAATGGAAACAAATTTAAATCTTTTTAGGTTCAATAAAGTTTTTAGCGACATTAAAAAACAAATAAATTTTAAATAAACAAATTATTTACCTGTTGGTACTGTTCTTCATTTAAACCCATTCTTTTGTGTACCTCAGTGATAATAACACCTGGACTGAAAATAAAATAACAGTAATTTATGCAGTAAATATGGAAGGTTCTTGCTTTTACAAAGATAGTTATCTATCTCCAGCCAACCTGGGGAACTTGCATTCCTGAGAAGTTTGTCTGAATGGTGTTTAAAATCATTTTTAGCACATGTTAGGCCATATATGACGGTCAATATTTTGCACTACTAAATACTGTACCTTGACACCCTAATTAAATGTATAACAGTTGAAAAAGGTAAAAAAAGTTAACATTTGGAATTGATACAAACAATATATTTCGACGTAAAATTTAACGAAAAAGGGGCCATAACTCCGGTAATACTGGGTCGATTTTGACGCCGAAAATACTTTTGAATTTAACTGAATTGGGGTTTTAAGGCGCACCAACACATGAAAGGTTATATGGCGCCTAACAGGAATCAACATGCCAGGCTCAACCTCCATGTACATCGAGATAAAATATGGAGAACGGGCCTAGAACCTTCTCACCCTGAACTGCAGAGTTGCTGCAAATTCTATTGTAGACACTCCATTTACGCTGAAGCCACGTTCTAGTTTTTCTGCCACTGCACTTGTGATAAGAGCGAGATGGCACCTGAAACAAAGCAGGGGGTCATGATGAAGACCTTTAATGAGCATGAACAAAAAATGATTAAATGAACATAAATTTGGAGGGATTCTACCCATCTGCCGTCCCCTCCGTCGGGATCTGCAGTGGCCCTATTCTTTGCCCCATAACCAAACGGGGCTCCCGGAACCACACGAGGCAAAATTTAACAAGAGATCCTCTTCAAGAGGGAGAAGTGACATTGATTCGGATGCAAAATTGATAATTGTAAACCGTTAGGCAGTATCATAGAAGAATAGCTTTTTTTGCCCCACTGAATAAAGTGATAAAGTGGCCATGACCTTGAACATGGTTTGTTGATGATATATATACAAATACAGTTTACAAATGAAAATGATAATAAAGAAATGGTTAGTATACCCATAACTCTTAATGAGCGCTTCAGACCCGTTTGGGACTCGTTTTTTATATCATACTCAGTAACTACAGTATTTCTGCTCTAAGACTAGCACCACTGTTAGTACACATTGTGACTAAGCATTCTGTTCTATGCAGTCCACATACTTATCAGGTTTGATAATTCAAACGCATGTGTATTTTTAGACATGACACGGTATACAATATCTACTTTAGACATGACACGGTATACAATATCTACTTACTTTAGACATGACACGGTATACAATATCTACTTACTTTAGACATGACACGCTATACAATATCTACTTACTTTAGATATGACACGGTATACAATATCTACTTACTTTAGACATGACACGGTATACAATATCTACTTACTTTAGACATGACACGGTATACAATATCGACTTACTTTAGACATGACACGGTCTACAATATCTACTTACTTTAGACATGACAGTACAATATCTACTTACTTTAGACATGACAGTACAATATCTACTTACTTTAGACATGACAGTACAATATCTACTTACTTTAAACATGACACGGTGTACAATATCTACTTACTTTAAACATGACACGGTGTACAATATCTACTTACTTCACACTATTTACCCTGACTTGCTTTGGCGCCAACTCTGAAGAAGAAATCAACCCGATTAGGAGACAAATAGTTCAAAGTTATAACATTTAAAACCACACTGAAAACAGTATTTTTCACAGTTTTTGTGTTGCCTTTTAATCACATTTAGGTTAATTAGAGCCTCTCTCGGACAGACACAGATATGTCCAGATTCATCCTAATTTTAATACCATCACCATCCGATGAAACTAGAAATGTGTCTGTGGACACAAATGCCCCTGCTGTAAGTTACCAGCTGAAATAAGACAAAACTCTGTGAAAAGTCAATGGTAAGGAACAACATGACTATATGTGCAACTAGACTTCATACCGACACTGCCTTTCAAATATCTCCAAAATCTGTTGAGGAGTCGCAGCGATTTTTTTCACCCTTTTGGGAATGGTACTCATTCAATTTGGAAAATTTGTGATGTTTTGCCTTAAATTGGGAGTTTTTGACTATCAAACAAAAGCAATATTGTTTGCTTAAATACATTGCAAACACATTACCATTTGTACATTATCTTGTAGTATTTCATAACTCTCCCCTTAAAGTATATATTTTTTCATTTTATTTTTTAATTGGGAATTTTTTTCACTCCAACTGGGAAAAAAACATACTTTCTCAGAGCTTTTTTCCACAAAATTGGGAAGAGGCCCAGGCCTGTCCATTTTGGGAAAAAAGAACACGCTTATTTCTCATTTTGGGAAAAAAATAACGTGCTTATTTCTCATTTTGGGAAACTCTAAGATTTGATAAACAAGAGCATCAAGAATTGCAGGGCAATCCATAGTCCCCCACCAGCCCAGACAAACATTTTCCAGACATTTTCTATGATGAAGGTCAAAGATCAAGGTCAAGGTCACAATGACCTTATTTTGGTACGTGACACACCGCTATCCCAAGCTGTATTCACATACCAAGTTTGGTATCTCTAAGTGTTATAGTATTGAAAATACGGTCCGGACAAGCATTTTCCATGACAGAGGTCACAATGACCTTATTTTGGTACGCGACACACCGCTATCCCAAGATGTATTCACATACCAAGTTTGATATCTCTAAGTGTTATAGTATTGAAAATACGGTCC
>JAWPHD010024439.1:0-19191 GCA_037043455.1 Cyrtodaria siliqua | reverse complement strand
GAATATTTATGCGTAAGAACTGAATATATATTGCGTAAGAGCTGAATATATATGCGTAAGGAAATGAAATATATTATGCGTAAGAACGGAAATATATTTTAGAAAAGAATAATATATGTGTAATGAACTGAATACTAATGTGTATACTGAATATATATGGGTAAGGAACGGAATAGTATATGCGTAGTTAACTGAATATTTATGCGTAAAGAACTGAATATATATGCCGTAAGAACGGAATATATATGCGTAAAAACTGAATATATATGCGTAAGAATCTGAATATATATGTGTAAGACTGAATATATATGCGTAAGAACGGAATATATATGCGTATACAACCTTAATATATATGTGTAAGAACTGAATATATATGGTAAGAACGGAATATATATTGCGTAGAAACTGAATATACATGCGTAAGAACTGAATATATATCGTAAGAACTTAATATATATGCGTAAGAACGGAATATATAAGCGTAAAAACTGAATATATATGCGTAAGAACGTATAATATGTGTAAGAACTGAATATATATGTGAAAGAACTGAATAATATGTGTAAGAACTGAATATATATGTGTAAGAACTGAATATATATGCGTAGGAACTGAATATATATGCGTAAGATCGAATATATATGCGTTAAAAACTGAATATATATGTGTAAGAACTGAATATATATGGTAAGAACGGAATATATATGCGTAGAAACTGAATATACATGCGTAAGAACTGATATATATCGTAAGAACTGAATATATATGCGTAAGAACGGACATATATGCGTAAAAACTGAATATATATGCGTAAGAACGGAATTATATGTGTAAGAACTGAATATATATGTGAAAGAACTGAATAAATATGTGTAAGAAACTGAATATATATGTGTAAGAACTGAATATATATGCGTAGGAACTGAATATGTATGCGTAGGAACTGAATATATATGCGTAAGAAAACTGAATATATATGCGTAAGAACTGAATATATATATGCGTAAGAACGGATATATATTGCGTAAATATGAATATAAATGTGTAAGAACTGAATATATATGGTAAGAACGGAATATATATGCGTAGAAACTGAATATACATGCGTAAGAACTGAATATATATCGTAAGAACTGAATATATATGCGTAAGAACGGAATATATATGCGTAAATACTGAATATATATGCGTAAGAACGGAATATATATTGTGTAAGAACGGAATATATATGTGAAAGAACTGAATATATATGTGTAAGAACTGAATATATATGTGTAAGAACTGAATATATATGCGTAGGAACTGAATATGTATGCGTAGGAACTGAATATATATGCGTAAGAACTGAATATATATGCGTAAGAACTGAATATATATGCGTAAGAACTGAATATATATGCGTAAGAACGGAATATATAAGTGTAAGAACTGAATATATATGCGTACGAACTGAATATATATGCGTAAGAACTGAATGTATATGCGTAAGAACGGAATATATATGTGTAAGAACTGAATATAGATGTGTAAGAACTGAATATATATGCGTAAGAACTGAATATATATGCGTAGGAACTAAACATATATGCGTAAGAACTGAATATATATGCGTAAGAACTGAATATATATGCGTAAGAAATGAATATATATGCGTTAGAACGGAATATATATGTGTAAGAAATGAATTTATATGCGTAGGAACTGAATATATATGCGTAAGAGCTGAATATATATGCGTAAGAACTGAATATATATGCGTAAGAAATGAGTATATATGCGTAAGAACGGAATATATATGTGCAAGAAAAGAATATTTATGTGTAAGAACTGAATATATGTGTAAGAACTGAATATATATGGGTAAGAACGGAATATATATGCGTAGAAACTGAATATATATGCGTAAGAACTGAATATATATACGTAAGAACGGAATATATATGCGTAAAAACTGAATATATATGCGTAAGAACGGAATATATATGTGAAAGAACTGAATACATATGTGTAAGAATTGAATATATATTTGTAAGAACTGAATATATATGCGTAGGAACTGAATATGTATGCGTAGGAACTGAATATATATGCGTAAGAACTGAATATATATGCGTAAGAACTGAATATATATGCGTAGGAACTGAATATATATGCGTAAGAACGTAAGAACTCAATATATATGTGTAAGAACTGAATATATATGCGTGAGAACTGAATATATATGCGTAAGAACTGAATATATATGCGTAAGAACTGAATATATATGCGTAAGAACTGAATATATATGTGTAAGAACTGAATATATATGCGTAAGAACGGAATATATATGTGTAAGAACTGAATATATATGCGTACGAACTGAATATATATCCGTAAAAACGGAATATATATCTGTAAGAACTGAATATATATATGTAAGAACTGAATATATATGTGTAAGAACTGAATGTATATGCGAAAGAACGGAATATATATGTGTAAGAACTGAATATATATGCGTAAGAACTGAATATATATGCGTAGGAACTGAATATATATGCGTAAGAACTGAATATATATGCGTAAGAGCTGAATATATATGCGTAAGAAATGAATATATATGCGTAAGAACGGAATATATATGTGTAAGAAAAGAATATATATGTGTAAGAACTGAATATATGTGTAAGAACTGAATATATATGGGTAAGAACGGAATATATATGCGTAGAAACTGAATATATATGCGTAAGAACTGAATATATATGCGTAAGAACGGAATATATATGCGTAAAAACTGAATATATATGCGTAAGAACTGAATATATATGTGTAAGAACTGAATATATATGCGTAAGAACGGAATATATATGCGTAAAAACTTAATATATATGTGTAAGAACTGAATATATATGGTAAGAACGGAATATATATGCGTAGAAACTGAATATACATGCGTAAGAACTGAATATATATCGTAAGAACTTAATATATATGCGTAAGAACGGAATATATAAGCGTAAAAACTGAATATATATGCGTAAGAACGGAATATATATGTGTAAGAACTGAATATATATGTGAAAGAACTGAATATATATGTGTAAGAACTGAATATATATGTGTAAGAACTGAATATATATGCGTAGGAACTGAATATATATGCGTAAGAACGGAATATATATGCGTAAAAACTGAATATATATGTGTAAGAACTGAATATATATGGTAAGAACGGAATATATATGCGTAGAAACTGAATATACATGCGTAAGAACTGAATATATATCGTAAGAACTGAATATATATGCGTAAGAACGGAATATATATGCGTAAAAACTGAATATATATGCGTAAGAACGGAATATATATGTGTAAGAACTGAATATATATGTGAAAGAACTGAATAAATATGTGTAAGAACTGAATATATATGTGTAAGAACTGAATATATATGCGTAGGAACTGAATATGTATGCGTAGGAACTGAATATATATGCGTAAGAACTGAATATATATGCGTAAGAACTGAATATATATATGCGTAAGAACGGAATATATATGCGTAAATACTGAATATAAATGTGTAAGAACTGAATATATATGGTAAGAACGGAATATATATGCGTAGAAACTGAATATACATGCGTAAGAACTGAATATATATCGTAAGAACTGAATATATATGCGTAAGAACGGAATATATATGCGTAAATACTGAATATATATGCGTAAGAACGGAATATATATGTGTAAGAACGGAATATATATGTGAAAGAACTGAATATATATGTGTAAGAACTGAATATATATGTGTAAGAACTGAATATATATGCGTAGGAACTGAATATGTATGCGTAGGAACTGAATATATATGCGTAAGAACTGAATATATATGCGTAAGAACTGAATATATATGCGTAAGAACTGAATATATATGCGTAAGAACGGAATATATAAGTGTAAGAACTGAATATATATGCGTACGAACTGAATATATATGCGTAAGAACTGAATGTATATGCGTAAGAACGGAATATATATGTGTAAGAACTGAATATAGATGTGTAAGAACTGAATATATATGCGTAAGAACTGAATATATATGCGTAGGAACTAAACATATATGCGTAAGAACTGAATATATATGCGTAAGAACTGAATATATATGCGTAAGAAATGAATATATATGCGTTAGAACGGAATATATATGTGTAAGAAATGAATTTATATGTGCAAGAACTAAATATATGTATAAGAACTGAATATATATGTGTAAGAACGGAATATATATGCGTAGAAACTGAATATATATGCGTAAGAACTGAATATATATGCGTAAGAACTGAATATATATGCTTAATAACTGAATATATATGCGTAAGAACTGAATATATATGTGTAAGAACTGAATATATATGTGTAAGAACTGAATATATATGTGTAAGAACTGAATATATATGGGAAAGAACGGAATATATATGCGTAGAAACTGAATATATATGCGTAAGAACTGAATATATATGCGAAAGAACTGAATATATATGCGTAAGAACTGAATATATATGCGTAAGAACCGAATATATATGAGTAAGAACGGAATATATATGTGTGAGAACTGAATATATATTCGTACGACCTGAATATATATGCGTAAGAACGGAATATATATCTGTAAGAACTGAATATATATGTGTAAGAACTGAATATATATGCGTAAGAACGGAATATATATGAGTAAGAACTGAATATATATGCGTAGGAACTGAATATATATGCGTAAGAACTGAATATATATGCGTAAGAACTGAATATATATGCGTAAGAAATGAATATATATGCGTAAGAACGGAATATATATGTGTAAGAACTGAATATATATGTGTAAGAACTGAATATATATGTGTAAGAACTGAATATATATGGTAAGAACTGTATATATATGCGTAAGAATTGAATATATATGCGTAGGAACTGAATATATATGCGTAAGAAATGAGTATATATGCGTAAGAACGGAATATATACGTGCAAGAAAAGAATATTTATGTGTAAGAACTGAATATATGTGTAAGAACTGAATATATATGGGTAAGAACGGAATATATATACGTAAGAACGGAATATATATGCGTAGAAACTGAATATATATGCGTAAGAACTGAATATATATACGTAAGAACGGAATATATATGCGTAAAAACTGAATATATATGCGTAAGAACGGAATATATATGTGAAAGAACTGAATACATATGTGTAAGAATTGAATATATATTTGTAAGAACTGAATATATATGCGTAGGAACTGAATATGTATGCGTAGGAACTGAATATATATGCGTAAGAACTGAATATATATGCGTAAGAACTGAATATATATGCGTAGGAACTGAATATATATGCGTAAGAACGTAAGAACTCAATATATATGTGTAAGAACTGAATATATATGCGTAAGAACTGAATATATATGCGTAAGAACTGAATATATATGCGTAAGAACTGAATATATATGCGTAAGAACTGAATATATATGCGTAAGAACGGAATATATATGTGTAAGAACTGAATATATATGCGTACGAACTGAATATATATCCGTAAGAACGGAATATATATCTGTAAGAACTGAATATATATATGTAAGAACTGAATATATATGTGTAAGAACTGAATGTATATGCGAAAGAACGGAATATATATCCGTAAGAACGGAATATATATCTGTAAGAACTGAATATATATATGTAAGAACTGAATATATATGTGTAAGAACTGAATATATATGCGTAAGAACTGAATATAAATGCGTAGGAACTGAATATATATGCGTAAGAACTGAATATATATGCGTAAGAGCTGAATATATATGCGTAAGAAATGAATATATATGCGTAAGAACGGAATATATATGTGTAAGAAAAGAATATATATGTGTAAGAACTGAATATATGTGTAAGAACTGAATATATATGGGTAAGAACGGAATATATATGCGTAGAAACTGAATATATATGCGTAAGAACTGAATATATATGCGTAAGAACGGAATATATATGCGTAAAAACTGAATATATATGCGTAAGAACTGAATATATATGTGTAAGAACTGAATATATATGCGTAAGAACGGAATATATATGCGTAAAAACTGAATATATATGCGTAAGAACTGAATATATATGTGTAAGAACTGAATATATATGTGAATGATCTGAATATATATGTGTAAGAATTGAATATATATGTGTAAGAACTGAATATATATGCGTAGGAACTGAATATGTATGCGTAGGAACTGAATATATGTGCGTAAGAACTGAATATATATGCGTAAGAACTGAATATATATGCGTAAGAACTGAATATATATCCGTAAGAACTGAAAATATATGCGTAAGAACGGAATATATATGTGTAAGAACTGAATATATATGCGTAAGAACTGAATATATATGCGTAAGAACTGAATATATATGCGTAAGAAATGAATATATATGCGTAAGAACGGAATATATATGTGTAAGAAATGAATATATATGAGTAAGCACTGAATATATGTGTAAGAACTGAATATATATGGGTAAGAACGGAATATATATGCGTAGAATCTGAATATATATGCGTAAGAACTGAATATATATGCGTAAGAACTGAAAATATGTGCGTAATAACTGAATATATATGCGTAAGAACTGAATATATATGTGTAAGAACTGAATATATATGTGTAAGAACTGAATATATGTGTAAGAACTGAATATATATGGGTAAGAACGGAATATATATGCGTAGAAACGGAATATATATGCGTAAGAACTGAATATATATATGCGTAAGAACGGAATATATATGCGTAAAAACTGAATATATATGCGTAAGAACGGAATATATATGTGTAAGAACTGAATATATATGTGAAAGAACTGAATATATATGTGTGAGAATTGAATATATATGTGTAAGTACTGAATATATATGCGTAGGAACTGAATATGTATGCGTAGGAGCTGAATATATATGCGTAAGAACTGAATATATATGCGTAAGAACTGAATATATATGCGTAAGAACTGAATATATATCCGTTAGAACTGAATATATATGCGTAAGAACGGAATATATATGTGTAAGAACTGAATATATATGCGTACGAACTGAATATATATCCGTAAGAACGGAATATATATATGTAGGACCTGAATATATATATGTAAGAACTGAATATATATGTGTAAGAACTGAATGTATGCGTAAGAACGGAATATATATGTGTAAGAACTGAATATATATGCGTAAGAACTGAATATATATGCGTAATAACTGAATATATATGCGTAAGAACTGAATATATATGTGTAAGAACTGAATATATATGGGTAAGAACTGAATATATATGCGTAAGAACTGAATATATATGTGTAAGGACTGAATATATATGTGTAAGAACTGAATATATATGCGTAAGAACTGAATATATATGCGTAAGAACTGAATATATATGCGTAAGAACTGAATATATATGCGTAAGAACTGAATATATATGCGTAAGAACGGAAATATATGTGTAAGAACTGAATATATATGCGTACGAACTGAATATATATGCGTAAGAACGGAATATATATTTGTAAGAACTGAATATATATGTGTAAGAACTGAATATATGTGTGTAAGAACTGAATATATATGCGTAAGAACTGAATATATATGTGTAAGAACTGAATATATGTGTGTAAGAACTGAATATATATGAGTAAGAACTGAATATATATGCGTAGGAACTGAATATATATGCGTAAGAACTGAATATATATGCGTAAGAACTGAATAAATATGCGTAAGAAATGAATATATATGCGTAAGAACTGAATATATATGCGTAAGAACTGAAGATATATGCGTAAGAACGGAAATATATGTGTAAGAAGTGAATATATATGCGTACGAACTGAATATATATGCGTAAGAACGGAATATATATCTGTAAGAACTGAATATATATGTGTAAGAACTGAATATGTATGTGTAAGAACTGAATATATGTGTGTAAGAACTGAATATATATGCGTAAGAACTGAATATATATGCGTAGGAACTGAATATATATGCGTAAGAACGGAATATATATGCGTAGAAACTGAATATACATGCGTAAGAACTGAATATATATCGTAAGAACTAAATATATTTGCGTAAGAACGGAATATATATGCGTAAAAACTGAATATATATGCGTAAGAACGGAATATATATGTGTAAGAACTGAATATATATGTGAACGAACTGAATATATATGTGTAAGAACTGAATATATATGTGTAAGAACTGAATATATATGCGTAGGAACTGTATATATATGCGTAGGAACTGAATATATATGCGTAAGAACTGTATATATATGCGTAAGAACTAGAAATTATGCCAACTAAATGTAAATCTTTTTTAATTGGTTCACTTTACAGGCATCCAGAATCTAAAGTTGCATGGAAAGAAATATTTGACACTCATATAGAAAAGGTTCAACTTGAAGAAAAAGAAATATTAATTTTAGGCGATATAAATCGAGATTTATTAAATTCCAAAATAAATGATAAATGGTCTAGCTATATTTTATCACTTGGATTAAAACAGTTAATTAAGCAGCCGACGCGTGAATGTTCAACTTCAAAAACTTTAATAGACCACATTTATACTAATTGTGATCAAAATATATGTAATGTAAGCGTGCCCAAAATAGGAATTAGCGATCATTATCCGATCCTATGTACAAGAAAGTTAAATTATAAAGAAAAAATCAATTCACATAATTTTATAAAATACAGATCATTTAGGTCATTTTCAGAGGAGTCATTTTTATCAGATCTTATCAGCATCCCCTGGGGTAATCTAAACAACACTGATACTAATGAAGTACTTCACACTTGGGTGTCTAATTTTTCAAGTGTTGTAGATAATCACGTCCCAATTAGAATTCACAGAGTTAAACACATAAAACAACCAGATTGGTTTACACCTGATATTTTAGATGAAATTAAAGAACTTGATAAATTTAAGGCTAAAAATGATATGGATAACTACAGAGTTTCAAGAAATAAAGTTTGTACATTGATAGATAATTCTAAAAAAGAATCTTATGAAAGAAAAATTGAGGAAGGAAAATCAGACCCTAAAACAGTTTGGAAAATATTTAAAGAACATGGTGCGTCTACAAAAAAGACAAACAACTGTAATTTAATAAAAAGCATTCATAAAGATGGAATAGATATTACTGATAACCAAGATATTGCAAATACTTTTAATAACTTTTTTGTAAACGTAGCCGCTAACTTAAAAGAACCTATTCCAACTTCAAATTTTGATAAAGTAAATGATTTTGTAAAAACAAAAGTTCCTGATCATATGTATTTTCACATTCCTCTGATTACGGAATCCCAAACGCGTAAAATGTTAAATAATTTAGATGTATCCAAAGCTACAGGACTTGGACCAAATAGGGCCAAAACTTTTAAAATTATCAGCCGATGTTATATCAAATAGTCTTACGTATGTTATAAAGTGTAGTATAAAACAAGGTGTTTTCCCAGATGAATGGAAATGTGCAAAAGTTAATCCTTTATTTAAAAAAGGTTCATCAAATGATGTAAATAACTATAGGCCAATATCAATTTTACCTACTCTTTCAAAATTGATTGAAAAACATGTGCATGATTCATTTGTTAATTACCTTAATCATTATAAATTATTATGTAAATCCCAAAGTGGGTTTAGAAAAAAACATAGCTGCGAAACAGCATTAGTATGTATGATAGATAAATGGTTAACAGCTTTAAATGATGGAGAATTTGTAGGCGTTGTTATGTTAGATTTTTCTAAAGCATTCGATTTATGTTCCCACGAAATACTATTAAAGAAAATACAAATTTACAAATGTGGAGATAATACTATTAAATGGTTCAAGTCTTATCTTACAAATAGAACTCAAGCGGTGAACTTAAACGGTGTTCTCTCTGATAAGCAAATTACGACATGCGGGGTCCCGCAAGGGTCTATTCTAGGGCCTCTTTTATTTATTTTATTCATAAATGACTTGAACATGTATGTACAGGATAATGTTTCAAACGTTGATATGTATGCAGATGATACTACAATATATGACATAAATAAATCTAAATTAGAAGTTGAAATGAATTTACAAGCTGCTTTGAATAACGTCAGTACATGGTGTCTAAACAATGGTATGGTATTAAATGCTTCAAAAACAAAAGTAATATTGATAACGACACCCCAGAAACGGACAAGATTAGTTAATCAACCTCTAAATTTGAAATATAAAGACTTAAATCTGGAAATCACAACAGGTGATAAAATTCTTGGCATATATATAAATGAAAACCTTAAATGGGATACGCATATAAAATTTCTTAGGAAGAAAATATCTAGTAATTTGTGGCTATTATCAAGAATTAAAGTATTTATTCCTGTTAATTATAGAATAATGTTTTACAAAGCCTATGTCCAACCACATCTTGACTATTGTAGTATCATTTGGGGTAGTACAAAACAATCAAATATCCAGGTTTTAGTGCGATTACAACGAAGAGCATGTCGTATCATTCTAGGTGAACAATATACCACTTTAAGCGAGGCTTTAAATATAATTAATTCTCTTAATATTGAACAGAGGGTTTCACTTCATAAAGCCAAATTTATGTACAGGGTATCGCAAAATGCAGTCCCGTCATATATTCAAAATATGTTCAATTACAATGTCAGGCGTCCAAATCATTTACGTTCTTCAAATAAATCGGATTTTTTAATACCCAAACCAAATATAGAACTTTTTAAAGGGAGTATGTCTTACTCTGGGGTAAAAGTATGGAATAACATTCCAAATGAAATAAGACAGAGCGAAAGTATTAAAAGTTTCACAGTAAATTATACTAAGTGGATAAATTCGAATCAACAGTCATAAAGCTAAAATTGTAAATATGGCCATATGTAAGTCTGTAAGTTAAACCTCTGCCGCCATATGTATCTATTATGTTGTTGTGTAACATTGTTATCATGTTATTCATGTTTATGAATAATGCTAACTTTGAATTTGTTATGCTGATTGTTATATTGCTATATAATTATGTATTTGTATGTATGTAAATATTGCTTTAGAGGGCCCCAAGGAAGATTAGTTTATACTAATTGGGTTACACTCTGTAAATAAAGACTTTCATTCATTCATTCATTCATATGCGTAAGAACTGAATATATATCCGTAAGAACTGAATATATATGCGTAAGAACGGAATATATATTTGTAAGAACTGAATATATATGCGTACGAACTGAATATATATGCGTAAGAACTGAATATATATGCGTAAGAACTGAATATATATGCGTACGAACTGAATATATTTGTGTAAGAACTGAATATATATGCGTACGAACTGAATATATATGCGTAAGAACGGAATATATATCTGTAAGAACTGAAAATATATGTGTAAGAACTCAATATATCTGTGTAAGAACTGAATATATATGTGTAAGAACTGAATATATATGTGTAAGAACAGAATATATATGCGTAAGAACGGAATATATATGCGTAAACACTGAATAAATATGCGTAAGAACTGAATATATATGCGTAAGAACTGAATATATATGTGTAAGAACTGAATATATATGTGTAAGAACGGAATATATTTGTGTAAGAACTGAATATATATGATTAAGAACTAAATATATATGTGTAAGAACTGAATATATATGGGTAAGAACGGAATATATATGCGTATAAACTGAATATATATGCGTAAGAACTGAATATATAAGCGTAAGAACAGAATATATATGCGTAAGAACTGAATATATATGCGTACGAACTGAATATATATACGTAAGAACGGAATATATATCTGTAAAAACTGAATATATATGTCTAAGAACTCAATATATATGTGTAAGAACTGAAAATATATGCGTAGGAACTGAATATGTATGCGTAGGAACTGAATATATAAGCGTAAGAACTGAATATATATGCGTAAGAACTGAATATATATGCGTAAGAACTGAATATATATCCGTAAGAACTGAATATATATGCGTAAGAACGGAATATATATGTGTAAGAACTGAATATATATGCGTACGAACTGAATATATATCCGTAAGAACGGAATATATATGTGTAAGAACTGAATATATATATGTAAGAACTGAATATATATGTGTAAGAACTGAATGTATATGCGTAAGAACGGAATATATATTAAGACTGTAGATGATATATGGGTAAGAACTGAAATATATATGCGTAAGAACTGAATATATATGCGTAAGAAATGAATATATATGCGTAAAGAACGGAATATATATGTGAAAGAAATGAATATATATGTGTAAGAACTGAATATATATGTAAGAACTGAATAATATATAGGTAAGAACGGAATATATATGCGTAAGAACTGAATATATATGCGTAAGAACTGAATATATATGCGTAAGAACTGAATATATATGCGTAATAACTGAATATATATGCGTAAAAACTGAATATATATGTGGTAAGAACTGAATATATATGTGTAAGAACTGAATATATATGGTAGATGAATGTATGCGTAGAACTGAATATATATGTGTAAGAGCTGAATATATATTTGTAAGAACTGAATATATATGCGTAAGAACTGAATATATATGCGTTAGAACTGAATATATATTCGTAAGAACTGAATATATATGCGTAAGAACGGACATATATGTGTAAGAACTGAATATATATGCGTAAGAACTGAATATATATCCGTAAGAACTGAATATATATGCGTAAGAACGGAATATATATGTGTAGAAACTGAATATATATGCGTACGAACTGAATATATATCCGTAAGAACGGAAATATATATCTGTAAGAACTGAATATATATATGTAAGAACTGAATATATATGTGTAAGAACTGAATGTATATGCGTAAGAACGAATATATATGTGTAAGAACTGAATATATATGCGTAAGAACTGAATATATATGCGTAAGAACTGAATATATATGCGTAAGAAATGAATATTTATGCGTAAGAACGGAATATATATGTGAAAAAAATGAATATATATGTTGTAAGAACTGAATATATATGTAAGAAACTGAATATATATAGGTAAGAACGGAATATATATGTATAGGAACGGAGTATATTGTGTAAGAACGGAATATATATGTGTAAGAACGGAATATATATGATGCTTAATAACTGAATATATATGCGTAAAAACTGAATATATATGTGTAAGAACTGAATATATATGTGTAAGAACTGAATATATATGGGTAAGAACTGAATATATATGCGTAAGAACTGAATATATATGCGTAAGAACTGAATATATATGCGTAAGAACTGAATATATATGGGTAAGAACTGAATATATATGCGTAATAACTGAATATATATGCGTAAAAACTGAATATATATGTGTAAGAACTGAATATATATGTGTAAGAACTGAATATATATGGGTAAGAACTGAATATATATGCGTAAGAACTGAATATATATGCGTAAGAACTGAATATATATGCGTTAGAACTGAATATATATTCGTAAGAACTGAATATATATGCGTAAGAACGGAAATATATGTGTAAGAACTGAATATATATGTGTAAGAACTGAATATATATGCGTAAGAACTGAATAAATATGCGTAAGAAATGAATATATGTGCGTAAGAACTGAATATATATGCGTAAGAACTGAATATATATGCGTAAGAACGGGAATATATGTCTAAGAAGTGAATATATATGCGTACGAACTGAATATATATGCGTAGGAACGGAATATATATCTGTAAGAACTGAATATATATGTGTAAGAACTGAATATATATGTTTAAGAACTGAATATATGTGTGTAAGAACTGAATATATATGCGTAAGAACTGAATATATATGCGTAGGAATTGAATATATATGCTTAAGAACGGAATATATATGCGTAGAAACTGAATATATATGCGTAAGAACTGAATATATATCGTAAGAACTAAATATATATGCGTCAGAACGGAATATATATGCGTAAAAACTGAATATATATGCGTAAGAACGGAATATATATGTGTAAGAACTGAATATATATGTGAAAGAACTGAATATATATGTGTAAGAACTGAATATATATGTGTAAGAACTGAATATATATGCGTAGGAACTGAATAAATATGCGTAGGAACTGAATATATATGCGTAAGAACTGAATATATATGCGTAAGAACTGAATATATATCCGTAAGAACTGAATATATATGCGTAAGAACGGAATATATATGTGTAAGAACAGAATATATATGCGTACGAACTGAATATATATGCGTAAGAACTGAATATATATGCGTAAGAACTGAATATATATGCGTAAGAACTGAATATATATCCGTAAGAACTGAATATATATGCGTAAGAACGGAATATATATGTGTAAGAACTGAATATATATGCGTAAGAACTGAATATATATGGGTAAGAACGGGAATATATGTCTAAGAAGTGAATATATATGCGTACGAACTGAATATATATGCGTAAGAACGGAATATATATCTGTAAGAACTGAATATATATGTGTAAGAACTGAATATATATGTTTAAGAACTGAATATATGTGCGTAAGAACGGACATATATGTGTAAGAACTGAATATATATGCGTAAGAACTGAATATATATCCGTAAGAACTGAATATATATGCGTAAGAACGGAATATATATGTGTAAGAACTGAATATATATGCGTACGAACTGAATATATATCCGTAAGAACGGAAAATATATCTGTAAGAACTGAATATATATATGTAAGAACTGAATATATATGTGTAAGAACTGAATGTATATGCGTAAGAACGGAATATATATGTGTAAGAACTGAATATATATGCGTAAGAACTGAATATATATGCGTAAGAACTGAATATATATGCGTAAGAAATGAATATTTATGCGTAAGAACGGAATATATATGTGAAAAAAATGAATATATATGTGTAAGAACTGAATATATATGTAAGAACTGAATATATATAGGTAAGAACGGAATATATATGCGTAGAAACTGAATATATATGCGTAAGAACTGAATATATATGCGTAAGAACTGAATATATATGCTTAATAACTGAATATATATGCGTAAAAACTGAATATATATGTGTAAGAACTGAATATATATGTGTAAGAACTGAATATATATGGGTAAGAACTGAATATATATGCGTAAGAACTGAATATATATGCGTAAGAACTGAATATATATGCGTAAGAACTGAATATATATGGGTAAGAACTGAATATATATGCGTAATAACTGAATATATATGCGTAAAAACTGAATATATATGTGTAAGAACTGAATATATATGTGTAAGAACTGAATATATATGGGTAAGAACTGAATATATATGCGTAAGAACTGAATATATATGCGTAAGAACTGAATATATATGCGTTAGAACTGAATATATATTCGTAAGAACTGAATATATATGCGTAAGAACGGAAATATATGTGTAAGAACTGAATATATATGTGTAAGAACTGAATATATATGCGTAAGAACTGAATAAATATGCGTAAGAAATGAATATATGTGCGTAAGAACTGAATATATATGCGTAAGAACTGAATATATATGCGTAAGAACGGGAATAAATGTCTAAGAAGTGAATATATATGCGTACGAACTGAATATATATGCGTAAGAACGGAATATATATCTGTAAGAACTGAATATATATGTGTAAGAACTGAATATATATGTTTAAGAACTGAATATATGTGTGTAAGAACTGAATATATATGCGTAAGAACTGAATATATATGCGTCGGAATTGAATATATATGCTTAAGAACGGAATATATATGCGTAGAAACTGAATATATATGCGTAAGAACTGAATATATATCGTAAGAACTAAATATATATGCGTCAGAACGGAATATATATGCGTAAAAACTGAATATATATGCGTAAGAACGGAATATATATGTGTAAGAACTGAATATATATGTGAAAGAACTGAATATATATGTGTAAGAACTGAATATATATGTGTAAGAACTGAATATATATGCGTAGGAACTGAATAAATATGCGTAGGAACTGAATATATATGCGTAAGAACTGAATATATATGCGTAAGAACTGAATATATATCCGTAAGAACTGAATATATATGCGTAAGAACGGAATATATATGTGTAAGAACAGAATATATATGTCTACGAACTGAATATATATGCGTAAGAACTGAATATATATGCGTAAGAACTGAATATATATGCGTAAGAACTGAATATATATCCGTAAGAACTGAATATATATGCGTAAGAACGGAATATATATGTGTAAGAACTGAATATATATGCGTAAGAACTGAATATATATGGGTAAGAACGGGAATATATGTCTAAGAAGTGAATATATATGCGTACGAACTGAATATATATGCGTAAGAACGGAATATATATCTGTAAGAACTGAATATATATGTGTAAGAACTGAATATATATGTTTAAGAACTGAATATATGTGTGTAAGAACTGAATATATATGCGTAAGAACTGAATATATATGCGTAGGAATTGAATATATATGCTTAAGAACGGAATATATATGCGTAGAAACTGAATATATATATGCGTAAGAACTGAATATATATCGTAAGAACTAAATATATATGCGTCAGAACGGAATATATATGCGTAAAAACTGAATATATATGCGTAAGAACGGAATATATATGTGTAAGAACTGAATATATATGTGAAAGAACTGAATATATATGTGTAAGAACTGAATATATATGTGTAAGAACTGAATATATATGCGTAGGAACTGAATAAATATGCGTAGGAACTGAATATATATGCGTAAGAACTGAATATATATGCGTAAGAACTGAATATATATCCGTAAGAACTGAATATATATGCGTAAGAACGGAATATATATGTGTAAGAACAGAATATATATGCGTACGAACTGAATATATATGCGTAAGAACTGAATATATATGCGTAAGAACTGAATATATATGCGTAAGAACTGAATATATATGCGTAAGAACTGAATATATATCCGTAAGAACTGAATATATATGCGTAAGAACGGAATATAAATGTGTAAGAACTGAATATATATGCGTACGAACTGAATATATATGCGTAAGAACTGAATATATATGCGTAAGAACTAAATATATATGCGTAAGAACAGAATATATATGCGTAAGAACGGAATATATATGTGTAAGAACTGAATATATATGCGTACGAACTGAATATATATGCGTAAGAACTGAATATATCTGTAAGAACTGAATATATATGTGTAAGAACTCAATATATATGTGTAAGAACTGAATATATATGTGTAAGAACTGAATATATATGTGTAAGAACAGAATATATATGCGTAAGAACGGAATATATATGCGTAAACACTGAATATATATGCGTAAGAACTGAATACATATGCGTAAGAGCTGAATACATATGTGTAAGAACGGAATATATTTGTGTAAGAACTGAATATATATGTTTAAGAACTAAATATATATGTGTAAGAACTGAATATATATGGGTAAGAACGGAATATATATGTATGCGTATAAACTGAATATATATGCGTAAGAACTGAATATATAAGCGTAAGAACTGAATATATATGCGTAAGAACTGAATATATCTGCGTAAGAACGGAATATATATCTGTAAGAACTGAATATATATGTGTAAGAACTGAATATATATGTGAAAGAACTGAATATATATGTGTAAGAACTGAATATATATGTGTAAGAACTGAATATATATGTGAAAGAACTGAATATATATGTGTAAGAACTGAATATATATGTGTAAGAACTGAATATATATGTGTAAGAACAGAATATATATGCGTAAGAACGGAATATATATGGGTAAACACTGAATATATATGCGTAAGAACTGAATATATATGCGTAAGAACTGAATATATATGTGTAAGAACTGAATATATATGTGAAAGAACTGTATATATATGTGTAAGAACTGAATATATATGTATAAGAACTGAATATATATGTGTAAGAACAGAATATATATGCGTAAGAACGGAATATATATGCGTAAAAACTGAATATATATGCGTAAGAACTGAATATATATGCGTAAGAACTGAATATATATGTGTAAGAACGGAATATATTTGTGTAAGAAATGAATATATATGTTTAAGAACTAAATATATATGTGTAAGAACTGAATATATATGGGTAAGAACGGAATATATATGCGTAGAAACTGAATATATATGCGTAAGAACTGAATATATAAGCGTAAATACTGAATATATATGGGTAAGAACTGAATATATATGCGTACGAACTGAATATATATGCGTAAGAACGGAATATATATGAGTAAGAACTGAATATATATGCGTAAGAACGGAATATATATGTGTAAGAACGGAATATATATGTGTAAGAACTGAATATATATGTGTAAGAACGGAATATATGTGTAAGAATATATATGCGTAAGAACGGAATATATATGTGTAAGAACGGAATATATATGCGTAAGAACTGAATATATATGTGTAAGAACTGAATATCTATGTGTAAGAACGGAATATTATATGTCGTAAGAACTGAATATATGTGTGTACGAACGGAATATATATGTGTAAGAGTAAGAACTGAATATATATGTGTAAAGAACTCAATATATATGTGTAAGAAACTGAATATATATGTGTAAGAACAGAATATATATGCGTAGGAACGGCATATATATGCGTAAACACTGAAAATATATGCGTAAGAATTGAATATATATGCGTAAGAACGGAATATATTTGTGTAAGAACTGAATATATATGTTTAAGAACTAAATATATATGTGTAAGAACTGAATATATATGGGTAAGAACGGAATATATATGCGTAGAAACTGAATATATATGCGTAAGAACTGAATATATAAGCGTAAGAACTGAATATATATGCGTAAGAACTGAATATATATGCGTAATAACTGAATATACATGCGTAAGAACGGAATATATATGTGTAAGAAACTGAATATATATGCGTACGAACTGAATATATATGCGTAAGAACTGAATATATATGCGTACGAAC